>VMDR010005682.1:0-49918 GCA_007922815.1 Macrotus californicus
TATACAAGTGTATGAACAGTGGTTTGATTCACATTCAGCTTGTTGACAGTGTAAAAGCATTAAGTTTATATTTAATGTGCTCGCATGCTATCTCAATGACCTTTCTATTGTCGTTTTAAATATCTAGCACCTCCAGTTTTTATACAGGAACCTGTGGATGTGTCTATGGAAATCGGTTCAAACGTGACATTACCTTGCTATGTCCAGGGTTATCCAGACCCAAAGATCAAATGGCGGAGATTAGACAACATGCCAATCTTCTCAAGACCTTTTTCAGTGAGTTCCATCAGCCAGCTAAGAACAGGAGCTCTCTTTATTTCAAGTAGGTTAAAGGAAATATATTTTTATACAAGTGCACACGAATATGATACGCTCGTGTTTTATGCAGAGGTGTTGCTGTGTTTAAAACAGTGCCTTGCACTTGCCAACACATTTGGTGTTTGTTGCATATCACTTTAAGTGAGCCTTGAAGTCTTACATTTGGGAATTTTCATAAGTGAAATTATATTTTATTTAAACATATGTCATATCAAAAAGGCTTATGAAGCAATGTGACTTCCACATCTTTCATTGTTTCTTATTGCAAGGAGAGTCACCTGGGCCTCTTAGGTGGATGAGTGATCACGTTTTATTAACCCCTGCACCAGCTCTTGTAGAGAAAGGTAAAATATTACTGGTAGTTAGTGAATGTTTAATACATTATTTATGGCCAAAAATACGCAACCGCATGCATAGGGATCCTATACCCCATGGAAATTTCTTTATTAAAAACTATATGTGTCTGGAGCAAAGATGAAATTAAAATGTCAAATATTCCATAATCCAAAAACTTTCCCTGTAAGCTGTTAAGCATCAGATATCTATCACCACTTGGTACTTTTTCAAATAATGTTAAGAATATTTGGATAGTGGCCCCAGAGGAATAGAAACATTTAGGTGATTAATTGGGTTTTTAAAAAGGTAATTGCATCTTTGTGTTATTTTGCATCAAGCCTCCAGTAATTGACTTCCATGTTTATTAACTATATTAAATGCACATTAACCACCTAAACTTTCAAAGACAAACACAACCGTCTAATTACAAGAGCTTCAGTGTTCAGCTCTATACGAGGCTCTGTGTTGAAGACAGAGGTCAGGTGTAGGGTCCTTTGTTCAGGCATTTTACAATCCACTGTCTGAGCTCACGGCCACGGAAGTACCTACTGGGAAATATTCACTGGATTGGGTCACATTGCGCAGGACCTGAACAAAGAAATGCATTTCATGAGATTGAAAAGGACCCTTCCAATCTTCACAGACAGGGAAAAGCAGGTGAAGATGCTGTTTTAGACAACATCTCTGCAGGATAGGAGGAGAGATGAGAGAGAGGAAGGAGTGGAGGGCTCACGCAGTTACACAGGTTGGGGGATGGCGGGATGAGAAGCAGCCCGGAGGGAAAAAAAATTAGGCCTGTAAGCAAATCAGATAGAGGAGATGAAAGAACAGAAGAACCAAAGAGGGCACTGTACTGACCAATGACTGCCCAGTTGTCCCAATTAAACCATCTAGAACAAAACTAGTGATTAGAAACTTAGTTCTCGGTGGTATTTTGTACTTCAGCACAAATTAGTCCAAGAGTTGATAATATAAAAAACATCTTGCTTAGAAGCAGTGGGTGACTTATGAACCAGGTGATTTGCCGAATTTCCCTTTGCCCGTGAAGGTTTGCTGTAGCTGAGAGTAGACACTGCCTGAGTTTTCCAGATGCTGCTCTGCAGTTAATATGCTTCTAGTGAACAGAGGAGTAGGATCTTTTCACTGCTTGTTATCTGAGAGGGTGTGGAACTGTTCATAATGGAAAGCTTCATTTTTCTCTGTCAAAATCTTATCAACAGATTAAGCTGTGCTTGTTTTGGTTATGATACTTGCAAAGATGGCAGTCATTCCCCTATTGAAAATCTTCTCTTGGCTGCCCTATTGCTCACAAGTCAACAGCATAGTCTTTATAAGGCACCAAGGTACCTCTCCTGGTTGAGTCTCCTTCCTCTATCCCAGTAAGCTATAACCCAGTGGTCTTCCTCCTCATTCCCCAACACCCTCTTTGGTTACAAATATTGTGTGACATTCTTTGTATTAGCCTGAAACATTCCATATATTTGCTCTATCTACATAACAAAAATCATTTTAATATCCAAAATGTAACACAAAGGAAAATAAAGGAGTAATTTTATTAAAATGATAGGTATTTCAACTACTCTGTAACTCACCTGGTAATGTTTACATAATATGCATATGCATTAATGTATATCACCATGAATTTGACAGCTAAAATGCAGAATGATACAGGAGTGTGGGATTGATAACTCAAAAACTCCAAGCTGGTGAAGTGATTTTCTAAAATGGTGGAAAATTCTTGCTGAAGTACTTTCTTTCTTCCACTTACACGGAATTAGGTCGTAAGCTTATACAAGGAGGGGCAAACATAGGTTTATAGTTATGAGTGTGTGAAACATGGTTTGTTCTTATATTATTATTGATTAATTATTGCATTATTTTCCATAAAAACAACCGTAAACCTACTTCTGCCCCATCCTGTATAATTATAAGCAAAGTCATCAAATCCATGAATTTCCAATGGGACCTTCAGAAGTCTTGCTGGACTTGGGATAGTTGTTCCTTTTGTGAATCCACGACATGCATCAGCCCCCTGGTTTTTGACCACTAAATGCCAATAGACTCCCCAATTCATTGGGCCAATTAAAAAAATCTCCCCTGAAAGCCTCCAAAATGCCCCAAGAGTGGTGGTGCAGCTTCCCATTCTTTCAACAGACCAGTATTTTTCAAGTCATGCTTTTGCCTTTGCAACCCACTGGGTTTGGACTGCCCTCCTTCTACTCTACCTGCTGTTTAAGGTACAGCTGAGATACCACATCCTGTGTTGAGCCTTCCTTAACCCCTCCACATGCCATCAGTCAGTCCCCTCTCAGCTCCCACAGTTGATTGATTGAAACTCACACTCTGGCACTATTCACGTGGTATGGGTGTCGGCTTCGGAATGTCTCCTTCCCTAGAATGGGAACTACCAGAAGGCAGTACCATATCATCATCCACCCACAGCTCTCAGCACTGTGCCTAGCACCTAGTTAATGCTCCAGAGATGATGTTGACTGAGTAAAAATGATGTCTCATTTGTAGACTTATGGGCAAGTGATAAAGGAACCTATATCTGTGAAGCTGAAAACCAGTTTGGAAAGATCCAGTCCCAGACAACTGTGACAGTAACAGGACTTGGTAAGATCGGCTCAGTGCTTAGACCCCACACTCTCCAAAATCATCAGGCTTCTTTTACTCCATCATCTCTTGCCTGTCCTACTTTCATTTTTTAGAAAACCAGGTAAATATCCAATTACTCGATTAACTGTACCTCCCCCACCATATTTCGTATTTTATAGGATATTAGAACTGAAAATAATCGTAAAGATCATCTGCTCTGAGCTTCTTATTTTCCCTTTGAAGAAATGAAGTTGATTTCAACAAATTGATTTAAGTCTAAATATGAATACATGTACACATGCACACACATGTTAGAGTAGTGGAGTTATTTTTTGTTTACCTTTTGTATAGTTTTTATTTTAGTTCATGTGGAATTATTTTTGTGTGTGACATGAAGTAAGAATATAATATATTTGATTTATAAATAATAAGACATTTGTTTCAGTATCTTTTATTGAGTATACTCTTCCCACTGATTCAAATGCCCATTTGATCACATGCTAAATTTGTATCCCTATGTTTATTCCTTGGAATTCTATTTATGCATGAGTTCTACATTGTTTGAATTATTATAGCATTTAGTGTGATTTTTAAATGTCACTGTATGTTCCTCATCAGTACACTTTCATGAAATTTTCTTTATGTATGTCCTTTACTCATCTGCATGTACTGAAATTTTCCAAGTAGAATCTCTTGTGCATTTTGCTTTGATTTATGTCAGATCTATTTATTAATTTCTAGAGAAGAATATCTTTACAATACTTCTTGACCCTTCCATTTTATTTACTTGAACAAATGCCAGCCTCCTCACCAGTCTTAGCCCTTCCAGTTTTTCCCTTCGCCACTAAGTCCTATTCAGAGTTTTCAGAAGGAACTTTTACCATTGGCGACAGCATGGGTGGACCTAGTGTGTATTATGCTTAGTCAAATAAGCCAGTCGGAGAAAGACAAATACCGTATGATTTCACTTATATGTGGAATCTAATGAACAAAATAAACAAACCAGTGAAATAGAAACAGATTAATATGCCCTGAAAATGGTTCTGATGTTTCCTCTTTTCTCTTTGTAAATATATTCAGTCACTCTCCACCTATCTATTGAATACATGGTGAATTTCTTGGCTCGACATTTCTGGCCTCCCATGCCATAGACATGGTCTATTATACTTTCTCCAGTTCGGTGCCATTGCCTGTCCTCTTGCCATTCTCTTATTCCAATAGGGTCCTTTATCTCTATTTTACAATTCAGACCTCTTTACATTTTAAAATCTTGTTCCTGAAAGATCATTTTTAAAAATAGGATGATGAGTAGCCATGTTGGCCTGTGAAAGAGTTCGCCTTCCTTTTGGGTGAAATAGAGTTGTCAGTGCCTGTTCTCTCTGCCTCAGTTGCCCCGCTCATTGGAATCAGCCCTGCGATGGCCAGTGTAATTGAAGGGCAGCAGCTCACCTTGCCTTGTGCTCTGTTGGCTGGAAACCCCATTCCAGAGCGCCGGTGGGTTAAGAATTCAGCCATGGTAAGAACACTTTAAATTCGTGCATTCACATCCCTAATATTCTTGAGTAAGAGGCAGTGTATTCCAACCATTGAAATTTCAATTTGATAAATATGCAAAAGTATGTTTCATAAATGTACCACAACTTTTCTTCATTATTAACATGTTTATGCAATTCATATTACTTTGGAACTAATAAGAGAAATATTCAATAGTGTACTTTTCATGATTTTGCCTTAAATGTAATGTACTAATAAATGCTTTTTCGGAATATGTGAAAACTGAAACAAGTATGAAGTTATTTTCATAGCATTTAAGTATTTTTCTATACTTCTTTGCAAGCCATAATGAAATGTTAATATTCTGACATTCTCCCATTTTACATATTGATCTTCATTATTAACTTCAATCATTTCTTTTATTGTGAACTATTTTAAAATGTGGATCTACTTTGTATCGATGTATAATTTTTCATTGTGAAAGGATGTGAAAAGACTTGCCCAGTTCTGTGGAATTTTTCTATCAACATGCTATTTATGGCAATAAAATTTCACCTAGTTCACAGCATTTTTTTCTTCCATTTTCCAGAGAAGTTAGGCTCACTCTCATCTTGAAGTACCAATAAAAAGTGAATTGAGTCCATGGACTAAGTTGTCAAATGGTTAATATTTGCATACAAACCTGAGAAAAATTAGTACACCTCAATCAATAATAAATGCCCTTATAAAATAGGATGATAACTCTTTGAGCACTAAGATCTCCTGTGATTGAACAAAATGCATAAATGCTACAGAGTTAGAGTGGACCATTCTGGCAGCAGAAAATATTGCCAGGCTTCTGTGACACCCTTCCCTACCATCCATTGTCCTCTAATATTTGCGTCTGTCACCGAAAAGGGTGGATGTGAAGAGTAAGTCACCCTTCTGTCAGCTTGAATAAGTGCCTGCTTGCCAAAATAAAAGTATCAAGTGGCATGCAAGTGATAAGAAGGATTTCTTGCAAGAGAACAGATTCATCTGAGAGTAAAAATTATTGGTGAAACTCTGGTCCTGAGTGATAACCAAAATTACAGAAATGACAAACAAGTGGTATCTCTGCTTCTTTCATTTTTTCAGAGCGTGCCTAACCCTGACCAATGTTAGTTGGTATCACTTTTGGTTATATGTCAGGATGCCATACCACTGACACTGTCCTTGGTAACACTTTCTGCTCAGCATTTTTCACTTAAGGATATTAAAAGATGTTGTTACTTTATCAGACATTTAATAACCCCATTGAAAAAAAAAAGCAGATTCAGTTTTGGCTTAGGCCACATTGTCTTTTTAATTAAAATGGCTTTTTTTTTTCTTTAAGTTGGTCCAGAATCCTTACATCACAGTACGCAGTGACGGGAGTCTCCATATTGAAAGAGCTCGCCTTCAGGATGGAGGCGAGTACACTTGCGTGGCCAGCAATGTTGCTGGAAGCAGCAACAAAACAACCACTGTGGACGTGCATGGTAAGACACACCCCCGTTGTCATCCTGTCCAAACCACGCTCAAAGCTGGCTTTGTGGCCCTAAACCAAAGAATTCTGGTCCTCTAGTTATGAGAAGTGGCTATCTTTCCCAATTGTTATTCTTAACAAAAAGCTTCATTGCTTGAACAATATTTACACTGTTAAGGCCGTTTCCAGATTTTCCTCTTCTGTGTACACAAAAAAGACATTCCCGGGAGTCGCCTAGCTGGGTCCGGCCAAGGGCTTTTGTAAGTGGTTTCCTAATTGATAAAAGTGAACTCAGTTCTCAAAGAGTTCTGGTTAAAAATACGTTTTAATTTCAGGCAAGCCCAATTTTATTATATGAATCAAATTGCCTTTTCTTTTTGGATTGTGCAACAAGGACATACCACAAGCATGTCCTTACTAATGACCCCTTTGTGTGTTAGCTAGAAACTGTTCTAAAGGTCACCTCGTGTGGTCTAAACAATCTTTCTGTGTGATAAGTAACCTAGCAGTCACAAATAAGAAAATCCAGGAGCTTTTTCCATTCGTGATTCACAGTGCCCGGCATTTTACGTCTCAACAAATAAATGACGGCCTCATAGTTCAAGAAATTGTCGTGACTTCTTTTGTATATTCGCCTTAAGGACTTTGTAACATTGCTTTTTTTTTTTTTTTGTAAGTGTGGAATTACACAATAGTTCTGGTACAGAGATAAAAGTAGCAGAGAACATTTATTTTTAGTCGTTAATTCAGTCCTTTATTTTTTAGGACACGAACTGGAGAATCCAGTAATTTCCAAATTTTGCGCGGTCTATTGACATTTTCAGTGGATGCAGACCATCTTCTTTTAAAATGGTCATCTTTTTAAAAAAATTATTTAATTTATTTCCTTGCATTTGACATTCAATATTATATTAATTTCAGGAGTATAGCATAGTGGGTAGACACTTACAGACCATCAGCTTTTAAAAATATACACTTCTCATTGTAAATAGCCTCTTCCACCTGTTTCCATCTTATACTAATTTCCACCAATATCATATGAGATATTCTTGAAGAAATACTATTTTGAAGAAGTGCTAATATAATACTAAATAAGCTATGGTCTACATGAATATATATAAATGCAAATTAAAATGACAAACCATTTACTTGTCATGTCGATTTATAGAGATTGACAATCTGGAAAGAAACAGCTCTTCCATACTCAAATGACATCAGATTTGAAAACCAGTGCCTGAATTTGCTACTCCCCTTTATAGCTGTCCAACTCAATGAAGATTGAACAATGTGACTTATTCCATGTCACGGCAAAATGACAGCGTGGTTGAAGGTTGACTGATCCGTGATGATTCTGGACATTGTACTTCTTGCTTTAGAGAATAGCCTGACATTTTTGTGTAGGGCTGAGGATGTGCTGCCAGTTCTTTAGGAATAAAGTATCCAAAGAATAAAGCCAGCCTGGGGAAAACAGGAGGATGGAGCAAAGCTAATCGAAGCCTTCCAGGGAAGTGTGTGCACTGAGGTCTCTGGTGTCTCTGGTTCTGATGGACTTCTGCTCCACGGCAGCTGTGATAATTCTAGAGAAATCTGATGGAAAGGCAAGAGACACAGAAAGTGCCTAAGTTCTGGTCTCACCTTCATAGTGGAGGGGAAGTCAGTGCCTGGTACTATTGGGCCTTTATTGTGTGCCTTGCGCTGTGTTGGGAACTTTCATGTATCGAAGCTTCTTTAATCAAATTCATTATTTTGAGAATATGAAGTATTGATAATTTTGATATGCAAGTTGGTTATGACTCATTGAGATAGGTAATTATGGAATTAAGAACGTTCTTCCTTTTCCTTTTGCTTCTACTGACATAATGTTAATTCTTCAGTTGCTTTCTAAAGTCAAAAGATACGTTATTCTTCTTAGTGACAAATATTGACTTAAAATTTTTCATTTTAGCCTTTTAAACGTAAACTCCTAAGGCCTTTCAAGTTTTACTGTTGAGTTCCTTTTAAGAAAAACAAATCCTTTTTTGTAGGTTAAATTTAGTAGCTCACCAAGTGATTCTTGTGTATAGACAGGTATTTAATTTGTAGGGGTTAAACAGCCCACTTCTCTGAAGGTGGGCTCATGGCGGCTCACTGCAGCTTCCTGGGTAATGGCCAATGATGAAAGATAGGGGTTCATTGTGTAACTCTTATGATGTCATTTTATCTGAGTTTCCATGGAAAAACTGGTTTTCTTCACTCTTATTTTTGTTAGGAAAGTCAGCTTACTACACATAATTTATTGCTTGATTTTAAATTTTTATTAAATTCTTCAGATCATAACTATTGTATTTGCTTTGTTTCTTACATTCCCTTGCAAATTACCCTTCATTTCTATCAGAAAATGTTGCGTCCTCACTAGTTTTTACAAATATTCAGCATGTCCTAAAAGTGTTCAGCTTTAAAGATATGGGACTGAATGGAAGGGCAGATGCTCAGATTCTGAACACTGCTTCCTGTTTCAGTTCTTCCGACCATTCAGCACGGGCAGCAGATACTCAGCACCATGGAAGGCATCCCAGTGACTTTACCCTGCAAAGCGAGTGGAATTCCCAAACCATCTATCACCTGGTCCAAGGTAAATGGCTCACCAAGTGTTGTGTGTTAATGTTGTGTGTTCTAATGTTATTTAAATGGTAGTCATACATGGAACTTGTGACTGTACCATAAAACCTTATGAAAAAGGAAACTTCCTACAGCCAGACCACTTGGAAAGGATCTTAAAGTGTCCTTAGTGCGGTCACCTACCTGATGCTTGAATAGTATTAACAACACAACAGGGACCACCAATAAAGCACGTTCTGCGTGCCCTGAAACTTTCTAAGCACCTTCCATGGGTAACAGTTATTTTTTAACCCCTCACCACATCCCCAAAGCCCTATTGTTTTCAGCGCATTTCTGTGGACAGCGCCATGCACTCTGTTAGGGTTACACCTCATGCAGGTGCCTCCTTTGTGTTTGGACTCAGGGCTTTGTCCAAAGCCCCACAGACCATTTGGCCTGCTAAGAAGTGTTCAGGAAGTGCAGAGGGACTCACTCGTGTCTGGGACAGGTGCCCTACATAAACACCTCGCTGCTCATCCACCAGAAGAGTCCCTCTGAGGTACATCCCCACAGTTTTTCGGAGGGTCCCCAGCACATTGAAGCTTATCGGCCCAGCCACAGAGGAAAGCAGAAACCCTGATTATCTCTCGTTCCTTCTGTGCCTCACTCACTCCCCTACCCGCTCCAGCCTCCTAATCTTTGTTCCCGACTCTGCTCTTTTAGGAAGCCACACTAAGACACATACACGATCCTGCTGATTCCCTCTTTATATCCCTGTCGTGGAGTTGTATGGCTTTTACTTGTATTCTTGCAATGAGGAAAAGCCCAGTTCCTGAGAAAGTCCTCTCCATCTTTGAACAAGCATGAAAATGGCATATATCATGTAAACCAACTTAAGCCTGGCGGATATAAAGCGGTATGAATGATGGCATAATAATGAAGTGTGGCATTTGTATAATTACGACAGCCATCAAAATATTCTGTCATATCATCTAATGTTATACATCAAAAAAAAGCTCAAATATAGAAAAGTTGGTGTTGACCTCAGGAAAAACAAACCAAAAAACTTGAGATTTCTGTGTCTGGACACAAACATATGACGGTGAATCTGATCTTCAAATGGCACGGAGTCTGGTACAGTAGGAGTTCGGAGCCCTTTGGGGAAGTATAAATATGAAATCTTTGCAGGTTGGCCCTGTGCTGTGATCAGAGGTTAGTGATTGGGCTCCAGAGCCTGGCTGCCGGGGATCAAGGGCCAGCTCTCCTGCTGACTGACTGTGACCTCCACATTGTCCCCTAGCATTAAGGCTTTTCATCTGTAAAATGGGGGTTTTGTTAGTTCCTCCTCGTAAGATTGTCAAGAGTGTTGAAATTGTTAATGTATGAGAAATGCTCAGAAGGGCGCCTGGCTGAGCATTGGCCCTGTGCCCTCCATGACTATTATTAGCATTGTCCCTCCATCTTTCTTTCAGTAGCTCCCGAATGAAGGAGGCATAGTTTGGCATGAAGAACTATTACCTTTGCTTTTTTCATTTAATCTTTCTTCCCAACAACTTTCTTCAAATCAGCATGTTTTTTTAATCTTGTATTTTTCCCTTGTAGATTTTTTTCTTTGTCTTCCAGACATTAAGTCACTCTTTACCATTAAAAACAAAAACAACAACAACAAAACCTTTGCTCTTGGTTATGTTTTGCAGAAAGGCGAGCTGATTCCCACCAGCAGTGCTAAGTTCTCCGCGGGGGCCGATGGGAGTCTGTACGTGGTGTCCCCTGGAGGCGAGGAGAGTGGCGAGTACATCTGCACCGCCACCAATGCCGCCGGCTACGCCAAAAGGAAAGTGCAGCTGACCGTCTATGGTGAGGGCTCGGGCTCACGGTGGGGTGTGTTTCGTCCCCACTGCCTCCGGGCCAGAACTCACAGTCCTCCCCCACATAATGTCACCAGAAGGCTATCCCCCTAAAGTGAACTGTTCTCCCAGGTTTGTATTTTTAACTGCCGGCCAACATCTCTATTTAGCTTCAGATTTACAGGGAGAATAATTCTGTGAATCACCTTTGGGGAAAATGGTTCGGTGTTGGCCCAAGGAGTGTGCTCCTTGCACCCAGCTCTCTGGAGAACCCCTAGTTTGTTACACTCCCAAGTGAAGCCAAACCTCAGCTGTGACTTGGTGAGCTCTCTGCCTGCGAGGGTTCCTTTTACGGATGGCAGACCCCGAAAGGGCATTTCGATGGACCTGTTTGTGGTGTGATCAAGTTAGAGCGAGGAAGGGAGACTTGCTAGTCATTTTCCTTTCAGCTCTGCCAATCAGTGTATGCATGGGAAGTTTTAGATATGCCCCAAATCTTGGAGTAAACAGCATCATTTTGTAAATCATTTAACAATATTTGTAGTCCCCATTTCATTGTAAGTGAAATGTTCTCGATACACTGGTTCCCTTCCAAAACATGTGTTTATTTCAGTAAGGCCTAGAGTGTTTGGAGATCAAAGAGGACTGTCCCAGGATAAGCCTGTGGAGATCTCCGTCCTTGCTGGGGAAGAGGTGACCCTTCCATGCGAAGTGAAGAGCTCACCCCCGCCAATCATTACCTGGGCCAAAGAAAACCAGCTGATCTCGCCATTCTCTCCAAGGTAGGAGACCGGGGGTGAGCGTAACCCACGGAAATGTCATCTCTCAGGACAGAGGGTTGGACCTTTTCAGGTTGTCAAGAGTTTCAGAAAATACCATATGTGTAAGGGTAATTCATGTGTGCAGTATCGAAAATGTCTGTGTCCTCTAAATCATTCTTTGGTGGCAGAAATGCGAATACTCCGCTTTGACATAATTTTCCACGGGTGCTTCTTACTAGGTGGTTGTTAAAATGGAGCATATTTGTACAGAGATTCATGTTAGCGTGAAGTGTGTATTACACATAGAATTCCATTAATCCCACAGGAGAATAAAGCACAGTAGATACTCTGATGTCTAAGATTTGCCTTTTCATTAGATGGTTTGGTAAAAATCTTGTTGATTAAGCCCTTGTTCATATAAAGATCCAGTGAGACAATATGTTTGATAAGCTAAAGAACATGTAAATCAGATTACCAGAGCCTTTAAGAGCTCAAGCTGTGCCCTGGCTGGGTGGCTCAGTTGGTTGGAGAGTCAATTCACACACCAAAAGGTTACGGGTTCAATTCCTGGTCAAGGCACATACCTAGGCTGCAGGTTTGTTCCCCTGTCGGGAAGTGTAGGAAAGGAAACTGATTGGTGTTTCTCTCTCACATAGATGTCTCTCTCTCTCTCCCTCTTCCTGTCTCTCTAAAAGCAATAACCATATCCTCAGGTGAGGATTTAAAAAAAAAAAAGAGCACAAACTTTGTTGCCATGCAGGTATGACTTTATTTATTTATTAATTTTTGCTTCAGCTATTTTTATTTTATTTTACATGTTCATTTATGTTTTTAAAATGTATTTTTATTATATTTTTCCCATTACCATAAATCCGCCTTATACTCCCTTCCCCACCATCATCACCACGCTGTTGTCCATGCCCATGAGTCCTTTTTCCTTTTTGCTCCATCCCTCTGCTTCCTAACCCAGAGGAAGACAAATAGCATATGATCTCACTCCTATGTGGGATCTAACAAACACATTGCACTAACAAGCAAAGCAGGGACAGGCTTATAGATGGAGAGCAGACTGAAAGCTACGGGTGTGGGGACAGGTATGACTTGAAACCTACCTCTGCCATTAAAGCGTGCCTGCCCCTGTGAGTAGTGTTTCCAGTAGACTTCTCTTCACCTCAGTTGTCTTATTTATCAAGTGGGAATAATACTTCTCTGAAGGATTATGTGAGACAATATATAGTCTACAACTCTTGTCTCTAGTTCTCAGGAAATGATGGCAATTACTGTTGAAGCTCAATGCCATGCCAGATGTTACTAGTGTAATAAGAATTATGGTCTCCACCTATTACTGCCTGTTAGACCTGTTGATGCCCATTCGTGAGGCTCTAAATTCACACTGCTATAGTTTCCCTACCACTGTGCACAAAAAACACCAAGACCTACTTTACATAATTTTACCATATCTTTGGAAAAGTATTTGCTTTGAATATCTTTGAATAAAAAACTACCATATTACAGGTAAAGTTGAAATTTCATTGTCCTCCCCAGTTTCTTTTCTCCCTTCCCAGTGTAAACGCTGCCCCCGACTTGATGTGCGTGCTGCGCATACGTAGTATAGAAAGTGCAGGATGTCGTTTTCTGTGTTAAAGTTTTGTGTTGAGTGTTTTCAATTTGCTATTATAACATATATTATTATTCTGCTTACTTTATTAAGTCAATATTACCCATATATATGTATATATATATAGTTAATTTTAACTACCGTATACATATTCTACTATATATATATATATATAATATATATATATTTCCTTATTTATGGACGTTCGTGTTCTTTGTTTTCTATTTCTTTCCTTCTTTTTTCTTTCTTCCTTTCTTCCTTTCCCTTCCTCCCTTCCTTCCTTCCTTCCTTCCTTCCTCCATTTCTTCATTTCTCTCCTTTTTCTTTTTGGTTTTACAAACAAGACCTTTCAGTGAATATCTTTTTATATGTCTCTCTGTATACACGTGCATGAGTTTCCTTGTGATCTGTGCATAGAACTGCAACTTCTGGTAGAAGGAATTCCTGTTTTCAGCTTTGTAGACATTTCTGATTTGCTCTGCGATGGGGCGGTACCAGTTAGCTCTTCCACCAGTAGGACCCAGGTGTACCTGCTTCCACATTATAATCAGTGCATGAGGTTGGCTGACTTAAACATTTTTGCTGGTCAGATGGGTGTCTTGCAACTCTCGTAGTTTTCGCGGGACTGACTTCCAGTGAGCCCAGAAGGCTTTCCCTTGTTTGTGGGCCATTTGTGGTATCTAGGAATTGCTTCTTTAAACATGCTGCACAGTTTGCCAGTGACTTGTCTTTTTCTTCTTGAACATGGAAATTGGGTCTTTGTTCTTAATAACATTCCTTTGTGTATCGTCTCTGTTGCAATTATCGTCTCTCAGTGCACCACGAGGCTTTTACGTTTATTTATGTTATGCATGGTGACTGGTTATACAAAATTTAAAAGTTTTAATGTAGCTCAGTGTATTCATCTGTTGTTTTTAAGATTTGTACTTTACGAAGAAGATCATAAACATGGCCTCCAGTGTTTTATTCTGATATTTTAAGTGTTGTTTTCACATTTTGGACTTTGACTCATATGAATTTTTATGTTGTGTATTGGATTAGGTAGTTTTATTTTATTTATGTATTTTCCCTTATGGAGAGCCAGTTACCCACCACAATTCTTGAATAGTCAATACTTTCTTTGCTTCTTGTGATATCACCTCTGATATGGCATATTACTTGTTCTCACATATGCTTAATTCTTTTGGGGGCGATCTCTGTCCTTTACTGTTTATCCATTTGTCTGCCTCTGGACCAATAGCATACTTTATTTGTCTAAGCTTTACACAAAATTTTGATATTAAGTATGTCTATTTGCCTCCCTCTCCCCATAAAGGTATTTGAATACAATGAATGTAATAACATTTTTTATATGTAGGTCTGGTTCACCCAACTACGTTATCGTTCTATAGGAAGAATATATTCAACATATGTTCAAAATTTACACATATAGTTTCTTTTGCATTTATTTTAACACAGTGAATTCTTTAAATGAAATTTTGTAGAAAAGACAATGATGTATTCAAAACATGAGGTCTGTCTGGAAAAAGTCCAGCCATTGTTAATATAATGAGAATGATTTGCACGACATCGATGTAACCTGGCAGCCAAGGAGAGTGGACTGGAATGTGCATGTGTGAACAATGACGACTTCACTGTACTAGTCAGTGGGGGCGGTAGACACCATTGAGTGAGCATGTGTACTGTGTGGCTGTCGCATTCAAGATGACTGAGTGAGTAGAGCAACAAACCTGCATCAAATTTTGCATTAGGCTTGAACATTCCTCCATGGAAACTATTCAGATGATTCAGAAGGCCACAGCTATGGGCAACTGGTGATTGGCGGCTTCATTACAACAATGCACCCACTCATGCATCACATCTCTTGCAGAAGTTTTTGACAAAACATCAAATCACCCAGGTGACTCAGCCCCCCTACAGCCCAGATTTGGTGCCCTGCAACTTCTGGCTTTTCCCAAAACAAAAATCACCTTTGGAAGAGAAGAGATTTCAGACCGTCAATGAGTGTCAGGAAAAAACAACGGGACAGCTGATGGTGATTGGGAGAACTGTGTGAGGTCCAAGGTGCCTACTTTGAAGGGGACTGAGGCATCATTGTCTTATGTACAAATGCTTTTTGTATCTTGTATCTTCTTCAATAAATGTCTCTATTTTTCATATTACATGTCTAGATACTTTCTGAATAGACTTTGTATATCAAATTGACTAAAATATACATTTGCTTCTTATAGCTGTAATTTAATAAACCAGAAAGATGTACAGTTTTTTGATGATTTCAAACTGTTAGGTTGGATTTAAAAGGCAGGGACAACTGATTTAGTATTTGCAAGAACACGATACCGAATATACAAAATAATTATGAAATTAAGCTGACTTAAAGGTGTATAAAAAGACATTGGTGATGGGAAAACGGTTTCAAAAACTCCTTGCAGAGTGTTAATTCCAGATGCATAAAGGATATTTTAATTCTCGTGTTCTACAGTCGACTGTGCGGTTTCTTTCTTTCAGACATGCCTTCCTCCCGTCCGGTTCAATGAAGATCACAGAGGCCCGTGTTTCGGACAGTGGGATGTACCTCTGCACTGCCACCAACATCGCTGGGGACGTGACTCAGTCTGTTAAACTCAGTGTTCACGGTGAGCTTCGAAATGAAGGCGTGGATACCTGTGTCCTGGCCACCAGGGGATCCATATCCCAGTTTCTCTGATCATTAACCTTCAAATTGTATAGGATGTAATGAGAGAAAATTTTCTAAAATTTGAGATGTGACCTCCTTTCATTTACCCTGAAAAGCTTATTCGCCCCTATAAACCACACTCTCCTTATCCCACAAATGGATAGTGTTAAAGTTTTGAACCTCAGTTTTACTAGACGTTCACAGTGACTTATGGCGATTGTCGATGCACCGTGAGAAAAATTTGTTTAGACTGGTGGCTTCTTATAGAAGTGAATGTGAATCCTCAAGGAAGAATTTAATAGTGTTTAAACGGTCATTTTCACTATTCAAAGAGCTCAGCGACTGAAAACATTCTGCTTCCTAGGACTTTTTAACTACTTCGGTGCTCCCTAGTTAGTCTGCTTTATTCCCTCAATTTGTCGCTGTCTGTCCAGGTATCCATTCACACAACGCATGCTTAGTGAGCACGCAGTCTAGGTCCGACAGTGTTTCCCTGATTTCACTCTCAGGTTAATCACTGCAGTAGTGTCCTATTGATCACGGGATTGGAAATTTAGCGAGAGGTTTTTGTTTCCTAGTCCTGGGGCGCTAAGCCCATTGCCTAACTCTCCTTATCTTTAGTTTTCTCTTTCATAAAATGATGGCAATAATACTATCAAACCTGTAAGGTTAGTGGCCACCTCTTGAAAGCATTGGTTAAATATTAAGTTTAAAAATAAGGACAGATGAATTGGGCTTTTTAGGGGTGTAAGATATACAAATCCTAATTATATCCTTAGGAGTCATTTGATTCTATAGCACATAATTGCATGTAAGTGGAACTCAGTAATGCTAGTGTTTTTATAAATTATCTAATTTAAAGTTCTAAAGGGAGGTAGGTAAAGAAAAATAGTAAAGACTTTATCTTGATTTTCTTCTCTGAAATTTGCAGAAGCTTTTATGGAAAGCTTTTCTTATTGTCTGGCTAAAGCCTCCACAAAAAGAACAAAAACTAGAAGTACATGGGAAGAAATGCCTTTTGTGTTAGTTTCTTATTTTGTACAAATTATCTGGATTGCCTTTTAAGAGGGTTTTAAAGTTATTTACAAATTACGGGAAATCTAACATTTTGAAATGCTCGCACATCCTCTGGTTTAGAACAAGGAGTTTTATATTCATATGCCCCACAGTCCTTGCGGTCTGCTGGTGTTGGAGAGCTTATTTTGCCTGGTTTCTCAAGCCAACCAGCCTTAGGAAATTGACTAACTTGCCCTGGGTCACCAAATTAGTAAGTGGCCTGAGCCTGGGTCCAAATCCTGAGATTATTCCACTTTGTCACATTGCCCCTTGGTAAGGAGCTCTCATTTTAAGTGAGAACAGCTAGGACATTTTTAAAAATTGGATTATTAATACTCAATTGTTGCTTCCAGTTTCTCCAAAGATACAGCGCGGCCCTAAGCTCATGAAAGTCCAAGTTGGTCAGAGAGTGGACATTCCATGCAGTGCTCAAGGGACGCCTCTTCCTGTGATCACCTGGTTTAAAGGTGGGGGCACCGTGCTGGTTGACGGAGTCCAGCATGTTAGCCATCCTGGTGGGACGTTAAGCATCAACCGGGCCATGCTCTCAGATGCCGGCGTGTACACATGCGTTGCTGCTAACATCGCAGGCAGCGATGAAACGGAGATAACACTCCATGTCCAAGGTGATTTGGGGCGTAGGAAGATGTAGATATGGTGGGGGTGGGGGGAAACTCCTGGAGTCTATATGAAATACATAGTCTTGGATAATCTTGGATCACTTTCAGAAGATTTCTATATAACTTTTATGACTCTTTAGTTAACTTTGAAAGGAGAACCCTCCCAGAAAGACATGAAACCATACTGTTATTAAACCTGCATCCATTCTTGCATGTTTGCCTTTGAAAATGAAATTGCCATGAATGATGCAGATGATGGAATCAGTCCTAGATCACTGCCCCACCCACTGTCTTGGGAGAAATTGTGGGCAGAGGTCATTGGAGTAGGATTTCGCCTCATAGTGGTAGGGTGCACTCCGTATTAATCCCTAGAAAATCTAGTTCCATGGTTCCCTGTACTGATGTTGGCTTTGTTTAGAGGGTTTAAAGACCAATCATTATTCCTTCAAGCTACAAATATTTATCAAGCTCCTACCAGGTGTCTGTCATGTTTTAGGCAGTGAGGAGAAAGTTACAAATCAAAGCACCGGCTTTTATGAGCTGTTCTACTGTGCACAGGCAGAGAGGAAGCAAGCAAGCAAATATAGAGATTGTGGGAAGTGCTGGGTGGAAAATTAATATAGGTTGGTACTCCCAGCAGTTGGCTACTTTACACGGGATTGTCAGGCAAATAAGGTGATACTCCCAGATGGTACTTTACGTTGGATTGTCAGGTAGGACTCCTGTGAGGAAGTGGTGATATTTCGGGTGAGATGTTGACTGTGGGGAGAACCTCCCAGAAGAAGACATAGAATGTGAAGGGAGGGAATGTGATATTTTGGATCCATTGGAGTAAATAAATAATCAATACAAGCCATGGAGAAGTCAGGGAGAGGAACATTCCAGGTCAGGGAGAGTACCGGTGCAAAGGCAAGAAGGAAAGATAAGTAGATGTGGTACTTAGCATGGTGCTTACTACTTTGTCCCTGGCACAGCACAGCCTTTTTGAGTGGGTGGCTACGACATAGTTGGAGAGCTTCTTTGGCTCATTCATCCACTTGGTACAGTTAGAGTGCTTATGTTTATGGTTTAATGGGAGAGATAAACATTACCAAATAACCTTGTCGTTACAAACTGGCTAGTGCCATCATGAAATGGTAGAAATATTTATACGAGTTTTTAACAGAAAGCTAAGTCAAAGAGTCCTTGCTTAGGGTAGGGATGTGCCAGTTGAGGGTTAAAGAATGGGTAGAAGTGTGTTAGGTGACAAGCAAGGATGTGGTGGGATGGGGTGAGAGGAAGCACCTGGAGACTTGAAGTAGTTCAGGCAAAAGGTGATGGTAGGTGGACTGGGGAGAAGAATGGAATGGACTCAAAAAATAATTCGGGGAGGAAAGCATATAGATGGGGAGGAAAGGGCGTGGAATGACTCCCAAATTTTTCCGGAAATGAAATGGAGAGTGAGGCTGTTGGGAGACTTTAGATGCACTGAGGATGCCCTGAAAACAGAACGGGTATGAAACTCTACCCTCCAGACATAATGAATAAAAGTAGTTACTTTAACCAGGTAAGCCGCACTGTTGGACTATGGCCTAGAGAGAATATTCTGAGGGCTCTGTGGAATAGGAAACCCAATGGATACATGTTTGAGGAAAGGACTCCAAATGAGAAGCCTATTGAAACAGTTCTTTCTTTAAAAATTTTTATTAATTTTTTGAGTGAAAGTGAGAGAGAAAGAGAAAGAAAAACATTGATTTGTTGTTCCACTTATTTATGCATTCATTGCTTGCTCCTTGTATGTGCCCTGACCTGGGATACGTCCCACAACTTTGGTGTATCGGGACGATACCCAGCCAGGGCTCTGAAATAGTTCTTAGGGGCTGGAAATAACTAGCGACACTCAGGATGGTGGGGAGGAGACAGATGTGCGAACAGATGCGGCACTATGTGACTGATTGGATGTGGAGGTCAGCAGTAAGGGAGACATAGACACTGGGTGGAGCATGATGCCTTAACTGAAGGAATAAAGGGAACAGAACAGGGTCATAGGGAGCATTCAATAGTGAATGTTTGTGGGGACATGTGGAGTTTTACATCCCTAGGTCACATCTAGGTAGGAATGTCTGGCAGTTAGAAATACGAGTTGTAATTAAAAGAAGAATCAGGAGAGATATCAACTCACCAATGTAGTGTCGATGATGCTTTACAGCAGTTTGATGTTGCCCAAGGTCAGCCTGGGCTAATGCATTTATTTTCCTAACAGAGCCACCTACCCTGGAAGACCTAGAACCTCCATACAACACTCCATTCCAAGAAAGAGTGGCCAATCAGCGCATTGCATTTCCATGTCCTGCTAAAGGTGTGTAATATGGGCATTGGCAAAATGTTCCAGAATTCTGCATTGAGCCCAAAACATCAGTTTATAAAATTCCACTTGTGAGTCCTTGTTACGATATTTGGGAATAATAGACACTAATCACTCTTTCAAGTACCAGCTGTTTGAATAGGTATTTTTCCCTCTCAGGTTATTTTTTTCCCCCTTCAATGAAAAGGCCTTCTACTCTTTCAAACTTGCCTCATCTAATATGTCACCGTGTAGTTCATTCTCTTTTCTGTTACTTCTCAGTGCATTCTGCTCTTTCCATTACTTCTCAGTTCATTCTATTTTGACTTCTCTTTAAAATGTGGCAGCTAGGCCTGTTCACAATATTCCACATTTATCTTAGTTTAAATATAAATTAAGACTATTCCCTTATTTGTTCTGGATGCTTGCTTATCTTTTCAAAACCTCTTTTCTTAAATTTACCCTCGACTGGTGATTCTGGAGCTAGGTTGTCACTTGGCCCTCTGAGGCTGTTCCAGCCCCTTCTCTCCCTGAATTTCTGGGTTTTCTATCTACCATGTGTCCTGGCAGGAGATTGTTATTATCCTCGCTGGGGGACATGAGAGAGGCACTCACTCTCAGCCTTACTCTGGATGCCCAGTAGGTGGTTAGGAACCTCCTCTCTTACATGTGTGCCTTCATCTACAATGACTCAAGAGGGTTCAAAGCAGTTGTGACAGAGCCCAAGTGGTGTTCTTGGTGTTCACCAAGTGGTGAACCAAGTGGTCTTGGTTCTTTTCAGAACCTCCTGGAAGGCTCCATGCACTGGGACCATTAGTGCCCGACAGGTGCCTCTTCGCAGTGGTCCCAGAGGCAGCCGCAGTTGAAGGGTGTCATGGCTGCCAGTCTCTGTATTGAGGTTTTGCATCTCTCAACAGTAGCTCTCACCAATGTTACTTCTACCAGCATTAAAGATAACTTTAACAAGCTGTCCAGATGGCACAGGAATTATCAGTAACTATTCCCAGAGCCAGTGAGGGAGGGAGGCAAGGCCTGGGGAGGAGACCTTTCGGAGGGTTTAGGTTCAGGGAAGTACTGCGGGCACTCACTACCTTGACCCCGGCCAGTGGTCCTGGTTGCCCCTTGCTCCCCACTTCAATCCCTGGCTCCTGAGCTGGCTTGTACTGAGTTCCCGTTTCCATTTGGAAAGACCACCTCTTCCCTGTTCCCCACTTTCCTCTGGAATGTAATGCCTGAGTTGATTTAAACTCGCTAGATACCTTTTTGTTACATTTTGCAATGACTTTTATTTTGCCCATGGTTGTTCTACCATTTAGGAATGAAAGATAATACCGCTTATTTTTTGGCTTGTTCATTTGCTTTTTTATTATTAACTGAACAAACGTTGATTGAGAGGTCTGATTGAAATCCATAAAGGAATGAGGGGAATGTAAAGAAATGAGGAGGTGATTTTATCTCTTTTTCTCCCTGACACACAGACAACTGCAGCCCATCAGTTTTACCTGATCTTCCTCAAAAGTGTTTTATTATCAGCATTATCAAATAGGTCTTTTTTTGCTTTATTTTTTCTCATACATAAAACTTCCATAGTCACTTTTATAATTCCTTAACTCAGTTTGAGTTTAGCCTTTCTGACACATTATGTGTGCTCCTGCCGTTCTTTTGTACTTGTCTTTGATTATATGGCCAGTCTTTAATATTTTATTAACCTTTAATATAAGATTATTAACAGTGTCTTGTGCGGTCATTAATTTTACTTAATGTGCTTTCTTTCTGTCTTTACAGAGATTAAGTAAATTTTAAAGCACTTACATTGCTGCCTGACACCTTGTTTGCTAAATAAATACAGTCCTAGTACAAAGTGGATGTCTATTTCCAATATGTCCTTTTGGCTTTATTATGCCCTTTAGGAGGGTTTCATCGCCTTTACTCAGCAGCCCATCCCTCTGTTGGTCATCTATAACTCAGAAAAGTAATTCTGCGCACTGTTTTTTCAACTCTTTTCAGAAAAAAAGCCAAGATTTATTCTACTGTCCTAGGTTTAATAACATGAGATCTCCAGAAGATGCGTGGATAGTAGGAGTTTCTCATCTCTATTCTATCAGGCCTGTTAAAAATCTGAATTATAAAGCATCATTTCATTGCATCATATATACACTCTATTTAGTTAGGAAATCTTCATGTTTATTCCTGTGATAGTATCTTTTTTCACTCTTCCTATAGTTTTATCCAGAAACTCCTCATATGTGTAGTCTATTTGACTAATATCGTTTTTCCCACCAAAGCACTGTGAGAACTCACTCAAGAAAATGCTTTGCTTTGCTTACTATCATCTGAATGTACTGATGAAGATAACTTTGATCAAACTCTACACTAGAGAACATAGGTCTCTTAAGACTGATCAGGAATGAGAGGTGTTAAATACCACGATCTCTTCAAACTTCTATGCCGAGAAATGTCTTGCCAGTTAGTATAGTACATTAGGGTACTAATTATACTCATCAGTGCATTAGGGTATAAATTATAGTCATAACAAAAGTTTTCTTTCTACTCAACAAATATACTTGATATTTAATAGTGATTTCTAATTTTGTTACAAAATATCACAAGGCTTTAATTCCTTTTCATAGGTACCCCCAAACCAACCATCAAGTGGTTACGGAACGGGAGAGAGCTGTCAGGCCAAGAGCCTGGTGTTTCTATCTTAGAAGATGGCATGTTGCTGGTTATCGCTTCTGTCACACCATATGACAATGGGGAATACATCTGTGTGGCAGTCAATGAAGCTGGGACCACAGAAAAAAAATATAACCTCAAAGTCCATGGTAAAAACAGATAAAAATGCTAAAATCATTTTCAAGTTATTACATGTCTAAATTATTCTCTCACTGTAGAACTATTTAATATTAATGCAAATAGAAGTGTCATCAAACAAAACTGGTGATCTGATTTCATTGATTGATTTGATTTGATTGATTTGATTAAAATGTCATATAATTTTTGCCCTGGCTGGTGTGGCTCAGTGGATTGAGCACTGGCCTGTAGACCAAAAGGTGCTGGTTCGGTTTCGGGCCAGATCCTTTGGGACCTGCAACAGGCAATTAATTGATGTTTCTCACATTGATGTCTCTCTCCCTCTCTTTCTCCCTCCTTTCCCCTCTTTCTAAAAATAAATAAATAAAATCTTTAAAAATTTTTCATGTAATATTTGATAATGACTTTACTTTTTGAATTTTTATTGAATTTATTGAGGTGACAATTAATATAGTAATATGGGTTTCAGGTGTACAGTTCTGTGCAATACATCATCTGTGTGTCGTGTTACCTGTTTGGCACCGAGTCGAGTCTCCTTCTACCACCATTTATCCCCCCTCCACCCTTGTCTACCTCCCCCCCAGAACATCCCTTTCCCTCTGGTAATCACTATATTGTCATCTGTGTGCACGAGTTTTGTTTTGTTTGTCTTTGCTTAATCCCTTCACCTATATCATTCAAAATTCAAATGGAGAAAAAGATGTGTAGTCAAAAGTCTCATGACCCTGAGCTGAGCCATCCACTGATCTTCCCTAGGGCCAAAGAAATTTATTAGCTTTATGTGTATGTGTATATGCGTCTCCCTAGAGATATTTATACATATGCAAAGAAATATGAATATACATTTTATTGTCATTGTGTATCCATTATTCTGTACCTTGTTTGTATCACTAAAAAAAAGAATATATCTCTGAGATTATTCAATATTCTCAATCCTTATTTATTTCTATATAGCATCCCACTTTATGGCTATGCCATGATTTACTTAACCTTCCTCTATTAATGATGAACATTTACATTATTACCAGTTTTTGCTATTGTAAATAACACTTGAGTGAAAATCTTGTGCCTTTGTCATTTTGTCAAAGCTGTGTATCTTTTAAAATTTGATGGACATTGGCTTCTATAGACTCTGGGTGATATGCAGGAAAGTAGTGAGGCCCATGTGACTTGGTCAAGACCCTAGCAATTTATATTTTGAGTAATATGTAGAATAAATAGGTTTTCCCTTAAATTTATCCTAATGTGTATCCTCAGTTCAAAACTGACATGATAAAGTAAAAAATTCAGTAAGGGTAACTTGTAACTATGGTGGTCAAGACTTTTCATTTTCCATGAAAACATGTGCTTAAATATTAACAGCCTTTCCAGCTATCAGATATCCCAGAATTTACTTTTGAAAGGCCTGTACAAAGAAACTTGATAAATAACATTGATTATAAAATTACCTAGCCATGACTCCTCTCTTTTTTGCAGTTCCTCCAGTAATTAAAGATAAAGAACAAGTAACGAACGTGTCTGTGTTGGTCAATCAGCCGACCAGTCTCTTCTGTGAAGTTGAGGGTACTCCGTCTCCCATCATTATGTGGTACAAAGATGACATCCAGGTAAATGGAAACGCCCAAATATGCATAATTTCTTGCCTCTGCCTCTGAAATAAATCATTCAGATGTAACCCTCGTCTTAATAATAATGTACAAATTTTACTTGAATTTTTGGCTATACATTCTTATTAGGATTGGAAATAATGTTGACCATTTTGGCCCTTAAAGGTGGCTGAAAGCAGCACTATTCAGATTGTGAACAACGGGAAGGTATTAAAGCTCTTCAAAGCCACTCCAAAGGACGTGGGAAGTTATTCCTGCAAAGCAATTAACGTGGCGGGCACCTCTCAGAAGTATTTTAACATTGACGTGCTAGGTAAGGAAAACATTCTTTTAAAAACACTGCAAATCCGATGCATTTATTGCCTAGGATAGATCTGACTGGTTGAAAGAGTAAAAAGAAAAATAAATTGCTAGCGTAAATATCATTCATATCACTCTATCATTATTGTTGTTATTAATATTTGTTGAACAGGACCATACTGTATGGAAATTTTAAGGGTCTTTAGTATTTATCATACAGAGAAATGTACGGGTATTTGGTACTATCTTGTACATGAACTAGTAGATTACTGCTCTTGTCGACTTCTCCAGTTAGGTGGGCAGGAAATTCCCTGGGAAGTAACTATGCAGTATGATGCAGAGTAAACTCATCCATGCCGTCACATCCTCTGAAGCTGCTAGGTTGTACTTGAACTGGGGGATGGTAGAAAATTCCCCTTCCCCTGCATCCTAATTAATTTTATAACTAAATCACCTCAACTCTGATTCTAATTAAGGGTGGGAATTCTGAGAATAGGTAGTATCTTTAATAAATTGGGATAGAAAACATTTTTGCTTTTTTTAAAGGCAATCATAAATTTAAAATGTTATAATTTTAGCATGTGAAATTGTATTTGCCAAGTCTACACAGTGATTAAATGACTTCCTCTTTTCAATATTTTGCCCATGAAAATGGGCATACGATTTAGAAGTCTGGGGTAGAAGTCAGTCTAGGATGCTGCATTAAAATTACCATATAAAACTCTTATAACATAATCTCTCTCATTAGTCTTTTCGAAGGCTGAAATCCTCTGCATTTCCTGTACCAAAATTACCGTTATTATATTTAAGGACAGGCTATAAAAACCAAGTAATCTTTTCTGTCCTGAGTCCCATTGGCATTGGTTCTCCCGGCACACTCATTTGCTTTGACTTCTGTCTGTGTGCTAATGACCTTCAAATTTTCGTCTCCAGCTGAGGCTTCTCTAAACTCTGGTGAATGGCATCTAACTTTCTCCACAGCATCTTGACGTGAATATTTTGGTGGCACGGGAAACAGAATGGTGTCCACGGATGTCTGTTCAGTCACCTTCGGTGATTCCCATCCTAGCGACCTGCACCTCCATCCACCCCCTTGCTTCTGCCAGAACCTGGTAGTCATTCTTCCTACCTCCCTCTCCCCTTCTTACTAAATCTACACCTTCCTAAGGCTGCTTCCTGATTCCATGTTGCATTATTTACCCCTTTCTATTTCCACCGTGAGAATCTCACTTATAAGCTGACTTCATACAGGGTGGGGCAAACTTCGGTTTAGAGTTGCTCGTGTGGAATAATAATACAGTCATTAATAAATAATAGTACAAGAATAAACTCTGTGTTTCATGGACCCGCAACGGGAAAGCAACTTTTGCCCCAGCCTGTGTAATGGCCTCCTAACTGCTCCCCTTCCTCCACTCTTTGCCACGGGAATGCGCTCTTCATTCAACAGCCATTGAGGTCTTAAAACACAAATCTGATCACACGTCCCCCCTAACGGAACGCCTGTAGTGGCTGGAGATGAAACCCTTCATTTTCCCGAAGACGAGGACCAAACACCATAACAGGATGTGGAGGGAGAAGATTAGAAGGTCAGGAAAGTGAACAGGAGCTCTTCAATATGCTTGATAATCCCGAGAATAAAAACTAGCATAGGCAACACTATGCACAGGAGCCCTGTAAAAGAGACAAGGGTAACATATTTTAAGCAGCACTATGGCGTAACATGTAGAATTTGAACATTATAGGATTCACATTTGTTATGTCATTCATTATCTAAAATGCACAGCAGTACCCCTGACCCGTGCAGCTCAGTAGGTTGGGCATCGTCCTGCAGAGCAAAAGGTCGCTGGTTCGATTCCTGGACAGGGCACGTGCCTGGGTTGCAGGTTTGGTCCCTGGCCAGGGTGTGTACAAGAGGCAACCAGTCAATGTTTCTAACATCAATGTTTCTCTTCTCCTTTTTCTTCTTCCCTTCCCCTCCTTCTTGTGCAAGATGTGCAAGAGATACATCGACTGGTTGTCTCTCACATGCCCCCAACTGGGGACCTGGCCCGCAACCCAGGCATGTGCCCTAACTAGGAATTGAACTGGCCACCTTTTGGTTCGCAGGCCAGCACTCAATCTACTGAACCACACCAGCCAAGGCTTTCTTCCCCTCTCTTTAAAGATAAATAATAAAATCTTTGTTAAAAATTAAATATAAAAAATAAACTGTATAGCAGTAGTAAGTTGTATTAGTTTAGCCTCACTGCTCACTTATATTCTAAACTCCTTTTGTACATGGGTTTAGTACTCCTCAAAGTGAGCGGGATGAGCTCTGTACTACCAATAACTGCCCCTCTATCAAGCCTTTCATGAATGTGCTCCTGTGTTTGAAGTCAGCATCTGGGTCTGTAGAAGCAATATGAAAAGGGATTATTGTGTGGTGTTTTCAACAGTAAGATCTTGTTGAAATATTGTAGAAATCATTGATTATCTGATCCCCTTCCACCCTTGTTGCAAAGTTATAGATTTTAATGATAAAATGTCTTTGTTCAAGTCCCACCCACCATCACAGGTGCCAATGCCCCAAATGAAGTCTCGGTTGTCCTCAACCACGACATTACCCTTGAATGCCAGGTCAGAGGCACTCCCTTCCCAGTTATTGACTGGTTCAAAGATGGCAGGTGAGTATCTTCTCTGTATTTGTTACGAGGGTCCAGGTGACAGGAAATAGGTGTGTAAATGCAGGTGAATGTCTTCCCTCGGTTTTTTGTTACCACATGGAGTATTATAGAATGAGCATAACAGAAAAATGACATTCCTCCAAAAAAAGGTCTCTCAGTCTTATGATACCTTTCGTTCTTATGAATTACAAGGCTCTTTATAATTGCTGTGGATTTGATTTTGGAACCATAGAGAAACTCAAATTTATTGTACACAAAATAGTCTGTCCATAGGCTAAAAACGAAAAATGCCACATCCAAACGTAGAGATCATTTTGCTTTGACATGGAATTGTTGAATTATTAAAAAAGAAAATTTGTTTATGACAGCAAGATGAATACCTAAGCTAGTTCTATATGTGGGCACAAAAAGGAACAGCTACAGAAGAGCAATCAGATGTTTCTTAGACTTCAAGTTCAAGGGCTGCTGAGGTTTACACACACTGATATAACCACATGGTTTGTATCGCTTGTGGGAGCTCATTTCTCACAGTATGGTCACAATTCATGTATGAGTGCAGTTTCCAAGAGCAGGTATCTAAGACCTAAGTAACCAACAGTAAAAAATTGCAGTTTATGTAATAAAGGGTTGTATGCAAACTTTTTACAAGTCAATAAGTCAAACAATAGCATAGAAAAATGTTTGAAGGGTCAGAACAGACAATTAAAAATATATTAGGTGAGCAATTAGTGTCCTAAAAGATGCTCACCCTCAATAGGTTGGAGAATGTAAACAGAAATAATACAGTTTTGTTATTCACAGGTCAGGTTGGCAAAAATACAAAATAAAAATTTGAAAAACATCAAGTGTTAGCTAGAGTGTGGGAAATTAGGATATGGCATCCTGCTGGGGAGAGAGAAATTAGGACTCTGAAAGGCAGTTTGCTGATATCTGCTAAAGTTTGAATGCTCGTACGCCGTCATGGAGCAATTACACTTTCAGCATCAGGGCGCAGGAAGCAGTCGCGGGTGCCCACAGGAAGGCTCGTGCGAGAGCGTGCCCTGCAACGCTGTGACAGCAGAAAAGCGAAAGCTGCCTAAGGCCCCACGTTAGGAAAGTGGGGGGATAACCCATGGCCTGGTCATACTATGAAACCCTGTGCAGCTGTTAAAAAGAGTAAGATCAAATGCTATCTACCAAAAATGTCTCCATAGCGACGGTCCAGTGGAAAGTGGAACAAAGACATAACACCACTTACGTATGAAAACTTTGGATTCCTTTGGACACACACTCAAGGGTGAAAATGTTTAGAAGGCCGTGTGGAAGAGTACAAACTAAACTACTGGTGGGGAGAAATCTGGAAAGAAGATTTGCACTAGGGAAAATGAGCCAAGGAAACTTTTTCTTATTATAATGCTTACTTTTCTTATTATAATGCTTAAGTTATTATGTTACTCGCACAATTAACAATCAATGAAAGTTGTAAAGTTACTTAAATTTGAGGAGCCTTATTAAGTATTCATTTCCTTGAACAGTGAAAATGCATTAACTGAGGCACTTTATTCTCTTAAACTTTTGAGAACTCTATACAAAATGTCATGCCAAGAAATAGTAAAAGATGCTACCAAAAAAAGTGAAATGTGTTTCTGTTTAATCTGGTAGTCTGACTGGTGGCTTACTAACATGGCAGTGCATCTCATTGTTTATCATGGGGCGAAGTCACTGAGATTTTTTACAAACTAGCTATGAGCATTCCTCCAAGAACATGGATGGGTTTTGAAGGTACAACTCTTGAGGTATAAAAGACTTCTATAACCATGATGTCCTGTGTATTACATAAAGCTGCTGCCGATTATATAAAGTGAGCATTTTACAGAAGTCAGTGAATGACTGTGCAGTAGGAAAAAAACCTCCTCGACGACCATATATGAGCTGCTTTTATCATAAATCTTTCAGTATCTATGATTATAAAACCATTCATATTTACTACAATATCTACTTTCTAGAAAAGTTGGCATGGTCATTGCCTTTAGGAGGTAGTAACAGTTTATTCTACTGTGAATACTTTTCCAGCTGTTGTAATGATATTGGTTTAAAAATAATAGTGATTGGCCCGAAGCTCCCAAACTCTTAGGTTTTCTTTTCTAAATAGTGGCAGAAATTTTGGCTTTACAAACCAAAAATAAAACAGAACAGCCGAAAAGAAGAAACAGACGGGATGAGTGAATGAAGCAGATAATGATACCAACAGGTTTCTATTAATATTATTCAACAGGTGAAGTTGGAAATGAAGAGACTTTTCATCTTACAATGATAATTATCTAACTTTCCTTAGTAAAGTGGTTTAATAATTCCCTTCTTCTCAATGGGAATACTAATCACATCATTGTATTTTTTTTTAAGATTTATATGAAAAATTTCAACTTTGATGTTTAACCTCCTATGACTTACTGCTTTTTGTTGTGATTACTAAAAAAGAAACATAGGAAAATAAAAATGGATTCATGCAATAAAATTGTATTTTTTTCTAGACCTTTATTTTTGGGAGACCCTAACATTGAACTTCTAGACAGAGGACAAACTTTACATTTAAAAAATGCACGAAGAAGTGACAAGGGGCGCTACCAGTGTACCGTGTCTAATGCAGCTGGCAAACAAGCCAAGGACATAAAACTTACCGTCTACAGTAAGTGTGACTTTCTCATGCCTTTTATTGTTATCAGTTCTCAGCATAAATTGAAAAGCAGGATTTACTCTAATGTTCACTGTTCCTTTATTCATACTGAATAATTTGGAATGCTACTTACTTTGGAAGAGATGATCTGTCTTCATGTGTTTTAGGCTAAAATGTTGCATCCAATTTTAATGCCTTTTGTCAATAAGTATAGACTTTTTCAAGTGGTCTAGAGATTTTTGTATGATATCAAGAGGTCAGTATTTTCTAATTGGTTATTATATATGTAAATCAAATATCAATATCCTTAAAAGGACAAAAAAAGATCCTCTAAAAAGAGGAAAGATGTATGACATACAGTGAAGCTGATGGTATATAAACAATTCAATGATTCTGTTTTCATTTCACATTGGCCTTTATCCTGACCATGTTGTAATATTTTAAATGACTTATGTTTGTGCTGCTATTTTCTCCCAGCTAAGTCCCCCTCGGAGATACATATCCCTCATTTCACTAAAATTTTCAATATCTCCTGAGGAAGGTGACTGCCAAAGTAATTTTCCTTTTTACAGACAGAGCCATAAGGAAGGCACGTGAACTTCATGTTGCAGGTATAAAGAATTGCCCAATAGAAAAGAAAAACACTCAGTAGTTCAGTCATGTTTATCGTGGGTCTGCTTGCTGCACACACTCTGTATTTCCATAGCACCTGACACTCACGACCTCCCCAGGAAAGCTGTTACTCTCCATCCCATTGCACGTGAAAGGCAGAAATGCACATTGTACCTGAATAAGGAAAGAATGGAGATAAGAGTGAAAGTAAAAGAGATGGAGGGGAAAAGAGCGGGGATGTGAAAGAAGAAAGGAACTAAAAGAGCTTTTAACATCCTCTTAGAAGATTTAGACCTGGTAGTCCTGAGGCAAGGATTGTTCACCTTGAGGTCAATGGATGATATGCAGGAGCCCAGGAGCTTCCCCAAATTGTGTAAAAGTCTTGTGTATATACAGACATGGTGCATTTTAGTGCTCAGTATGTTCATAACCTTTACCTGTAACACCCTTCCCCAAACAAAAGGAGAGGTCTCAGAAAAAGTATATATACATTAAATTAAAACAGGAAGTGACATTTATTTGGCAAATTTAAGCAACAGATGGATTTTACATTGTCCTACAGTCAACTGAAAATGTTCTTTGAGTGATTTTCTCAATTTCACAAACTTTTTAAATGCAAATGCTATTCCTTTGTAAAATATGGAGAATAGGCAATTGCTTGGCCCTATGTTCTTAAATTCATTAGTGTATCATCCAACTAGTTAGGTTACCCAGTTGATTTAGAAAGTCCTTATTATTTGAATGTGGAAATTTCCTTTGCATTTGTAACCAGCTCTGACAAAAATTGCTGAAACTGAATTTTGAGCTCAGAAAATGTATCCACTGCAAATTTTCAGGGGAATCGAGCTCATTTTTGTTGGACAGCATGGGAAATGTATAAAGCAGCCCACATCACTTGTGATTCAAACAGCAGAATGGCTAACAGTATAAGTTTTCCATTTAAATGCTATTTTTATCTGCTAATTTTAGGTTGAATTCATTGAGAAAAATGAGCAAGCTTCCAGCTAAAAAACTTCAAAAATATTTTAGTGTTCAGGTTTGAAGACAAATTTCTTCATTCAGAAAAAAAACTCAGTATGTGTTCAAAAAAATATATGGTAGGGCCAGTCATTATATTCAGCTTCTACTTCTGAAAAAGATGTATGGAACTGATAATGTTTCAGTTCATAAGAGCCAGTAAAATACACCATGAACACTACTGCTTCAGTAACACATGAATATTTTCCATGAAGTGCTTGCTGGTGAATAATACAAGGGATAAAGTTAGATCTATGAAACCTTATATTTTAATGAGCTTTGTGAATTTATCTACACCTCTTTCTGCCTCACCTGTATTTTTACCACTATCAGTTTTAACACATCTTAGCAGATTCCACTTCAGATTATAATGGGTTAGTGTTTTTTCAACTTCTGGAAAACATTTTTTTTTATTTTAATGGCCATCATAAACAAATCAACAAACAACAAGTGCTGGAGAGGTTGTGGAGAAAAGGGAACCCTAGTGCACTGTTGGTGGGAATGCAGACTGGTGCAGCCACTGTGGAAAACAGTATGGAATTTCCTCAGAAAACTCAAAATGGAAGTACCTTTTGACCTGGCAATTCCACTGCCAGGATCATACCCAAAGAATCCTGAAACACCATTGCAAAATAACCTATGCACCCCGACATTCATAGCAGCCTAATTTACAATAGCCAAGTGCAGGAAGCAACCTAAGTGCCCATCAGTAAATGAGTGGATCTAAAAACTATGGTACATTTACAGAATGGAGTTCTATGCAGCAGAAGGAAAGTAGGAGCTCTTATTATTTGGAACAGCATGGATGGAACTGGACAGCATTATGTTAAGTGAAATAAGCCAGACAGTGAAAGACAAATACCACATGATCTCACCTTTTACAGGAACCTAATCAACAAAACAAACAACCAAGCAAAATACAACCAGAGACATTGAAATAAAGAACAAACTAACAGTAACCAGAGAGAAGATTCGAGAGGGATAGTAGGAGATGGGCCATCAAGGAACATGTATAAAGGACACATGGACAAAGCCAAGGGGCTTTGGTTCAGGGATGGGAGGTGGGGATGGGTGGGGCAGGGGGGCATTGTAGGGTGAAAGTGGAGACAACTGTACTTGAACAATAAAAATACATTTTACAAAAGAGCAAAAAATAAGGCACATTGAATTCCTTACTTTGCCAGCACAGCCCATCAATGCAAACTCTTACTATAAGTAATAAAGCAGCTCATAATTCAAATAGCAAAGTACTTGGAAGTTTAATATAATATTGTAGTTGCAAAACCAAAGTACTTATTTAATTTTTTGACATTTGAATTTACCATGAAAGCCTCATCATTCTACATTACCTCTTTTCTGTCTTTGTTTCCCCTTTCTGACCTATTAATAGCCTTTAAGCTTTAATGTTTTCCACACAGCTGACTCCCATGTCATGGTCTCGTCCAGCGGGACCGCGTGTCATTGTGGAATGCTTGTCCTATGTCTCCGGTCAAGTGACAAACAAATTCACGCGGACTAAAGAAATCCGGTGGAGAAAAAGGGATGCATGGCCAATCTCTAAATGTTAAAGAGAGGGCCTGGAAAACATTTTCTGTAGTTCTCTTTTCATACAGACTCTTTTTGGAGGCTAATTCTTCAGTTTCTTCAAACTTAATTTTGAGTCCTCAAATAAAAAAAAAACAACAACAACTAAGTAATATCAGTAGCACCTGTCACCTTGTCAAGAGCCAGGTATAGTAGATATGGCCTTCAGTTGTGTGTGAGAAAAATTTGTGTATGTGAATGTTTATCTCTGTGAACTAGTTCAAAGAATGGTTATCAGAAAATATTGAGGTTGTCTATCTACTCAGCAGCCAGGTCTTGTTGTCTATTACCCTTCTCCACTAGAAGGAACCAAGGCTTCTTGGAGACATGTTGATTCTAGGGCAGGGACAGAAACATACAAGGTGGGCCTGGGGCGTGTAGTGGCACCAGAAAGTACGGAACTTCTAAAGTCATAAATGACAGGAGTATATGAAGGGGACACAGGAGTCAACTGATATAGCTTCCAATGGACCAAACAGGGATGATTTGAACAACAGAACAGGCGCTGTAGCCTTAGATTATAACCCAAAGTATAAATTAAGTTTTTGTCAGTCCATATTGATATGCATAAGTGATTGGATAAATAGATAAATTGGAGAAGAGAGGCAAATCTACTATATAGAAGATTCCAATAAATTATATAGCTATTTTCTGCTTGAGGACATAGAACGTAACTTCCTACCCCATACGTATGGGCTAGGAAGAGTGATTCCTTTCCAAAGAAAAGGGGGATGGGGTGGGGAGAGAGCAACTTTACACTGGAAAAGTCTGGCAAAAACTGCCTTGACCAGATTGGCCAGGTTAACATCATCAGTGATAAATAAGTCACGCTGATAGAATGTACCCTTGATATGATGTCACGAGAACGGAACTTCTGTGATCTTCTTCCCAAAACCCATAACGCTTGTCCAACCATAAGAAAAACATTCCATAAAATATCCTATTCTAAAATAAAAGCGTAATAAAATAATGCTAAGGGACTCAACTCAGGCACAGGCCATTTGGTTTCTTTTAAATTGTTGCGATTATAGCACAATCCTGGAGTGACCACGTTCAGAACATGTAGCACTTTTGAGCCCTTTGAGTTGTTTTCCAACAGCAGAGCCCTCAGTGGTGCAAGAGGCCAGGCGTGTGGTTGCTGAATTATGGAAGATACACATGTAGCCAATTAAATGAGTAAAGTTGAGTGAATGGGGTCTTGGCAATTCCGAAAGAAAAAAAAAAAGAAGGAAGAAGCAAAAGTTAAAGAGTCTGTAGCTATTACCAGTAGCTGGTTCTGAAAGCACTTAGACCTTTAGTATTTCTTGGGGACAGGACATGAAGTTGAACCACCTCTGGCATTTTTGCTCCCTTGGCCTGGTGTCAAATGTTTATATCTACTTTAAGTGGCATTTCCTTTTGTTTTCCTTTGCTTGTCAAATGCGACATTCTTTGTCCTGTAAGATGATCTCTTGGACTTAAGCGAACCCCTGGAACTAAAGCTGTGTGACTTTCTGCTTTTACTGAAATCTGAAACCCAAAAGGAAAGAAGGTGGTATAGATCCACAATCAGGCCGTTAATTATCAGTAGATACATCACAAACTTCCTAATTGTCTTTCATTTATATTTATACTTTAAATGCATTATTTATAGCACTTAAGATTTCGATGCAGATGCTAAAGCTTAGAAAACTTGTTTCTGTTCCGAAATCCTTTGTAGTTCCACCAAGTGTCAAAGGAGGGAATGTCACCACGGAAATATCAGCCTTGATCAACACCATCATTAAACTAGAGTGTGAAACACGGGGACTTCCAGTGCCAGCTGTGACCTGGTACAAGGACGGTCAGCCAATCATATCCAGCTCGCAAGCCCTCTACATGGATAAAGGCCAATTTCTTCATATCCCTCGAGCCCAGGTCTCTGATTCGGCAACATACACGTGCCGTGTAACCAACGTGGCTGGAACTGCTGAAAAATCATTCCACGTGGATGTGTATGGTAAGGAAAAAATACGTGCTTTAATCATGTCTTTCTATCTGTGTTTTCTAGTATACCAACTTCCAGTTCTTTCACTAATAAAGTCCTGGTGGGTTTGATCATTTTCTATGAGCTTGGGTAGGAATTAGAAGACTTTGTCCCCAGGGGTTTGGAAAAATATTTTTAAAAGCTACTGTTAGCAGGAAGCAGTCCATCCATTTGGCCAACCATTTGCCTGTGGCACTGGAGGCCACCAGACCATTTGTTTCTTTTTTTTTTTTAGAAAATGAAATCATTTTTAGGACTAAGATCATTCTCCACAGTTTGCCCTTCATAAGCCAACCACAGTATAGAGCAGGGGTGTCAAACTCATTTTCCCCGGGAGCCACATCAGCCTCATGGTTGCCTTCAAAGGGCTGAAATAATTTTAGGACCATTTAAATGTAACTACTCCTTAACTGTTAAGGAGTTGAAATGAGCCCTAGCTGGTGTAGCTCAGTGGATTGAGCACGGGTCTACAAACCAAAGGAGTTGAAATTACATTTGGCCCTTTGAAGGCAACCACGAGGCTGATGTGGCCCCCAGTGAAAATGAGTTTGACACCCCTGATATAGAGTTATCTTACAATATTTGGAGTAGTTGTAGATTGGGTGAACCAAGAAATTCTTTCCTCAACTGCCTAAAAGGAGATAGACCTTAGGATTCCTCTTTCATTAGGATTCAGAGAAGTCCTGAAATATTGCTTTTTTGCCATGTAGTTCCTCCAGTGATTGAAGGCGACTTGGCTGTACCGCTGAATAAGCAGGTGGTTGTGGCTCATTCACTGACCCTGGAGTGCAAAGCTGCTGGCAATCCTCCGCCAGTCCTCACGTGGTTAAAGGACGGTGTCCCCGTGAAAGCCAGTGACAATATCCGCATAGAAGCTGGTGGGAAGAAACTGGAAATCACAAGTGCCCAGGAAGTCGATCGGGGACAGTATGTGTGTGTGGCTACCAGTGTGGCGGGAGAAAAGGAAATCAAGTATGACGTTGATGTCTTAGGTAAATAAGATGCCACTCTCTGGATTCTTAGATTCATAGCCAAATCTGGCTAGTTTATTAAGCTTTTTCGATTTTCGTCATGGAATAATAAAATAATCTTGGAGAAGGTTTAGATTTAGGTTTAGTTCTGCTCTGGACTGCACATTACGGAGTGGTGGATTTATAGCCACAGTCCCAAGACCTAAAAACCCCTGTGAATCTGCCACTGATTTTGAGACCGATACTTTGAAAGTGCACGGGTGCCTGTTACATCCATGCCACCACCTGACTGCAGTGAGCGAGAACGTGGTCTTCTGTCCTGAGCACTGTGCTAGACAACAGGAACCTTAGCCTTTGGGTCATTGTCATTATTTTTCCTTTTTCTTTCAATTTTGTTGTTGTTGTTTTTCTTCTTGTTCATTTGTTTTTTTGTTAGTCCCTGGGCCTTGGGAAATCATCTTTGCAACTCTGAGTCTTCTTTACAATTTGAAGGCTTTTGAATAAAGCCCCAATTTTTGAGGTTGCCTTCTCTTATTCTTATGCAAATAAGCCACATAAAGTACAGATCACCTTTCTTTTCAGATGGCATCGGTAACACCACAGTGCTAGAGTAATTGAGAAAAATCCCACAGTATGTCGAAAGTATATTTATTGACCCTGGCAAGTGTGCATTGTAATATGTATTTAGCATTGCAAATCCCCTTCGTGTACCAACTGCTCTGATACTTAGCAACCTTCCAAACTGCAGCTCTGTGTTGCTTAAAGTGACAGTACCTCTTTTCTCGTATACCTGCCGGTGCATGTTGCATCTCTGTTGCTTTCTAGTGCCGCCGTCTGTAGAAGGAGGAGACGAGACATCTTACTTCATCGTCATGGTGAATAACTTACTGGAGCTGGATTGCCCCGTGACGGGCTCTCCCCCACCAACTCTCATGTAAGGGTTTTGGTATGTCTTCTAAATACCTCCCACTTCTTCGTGTGACTGTTTTTGAGCTGTCTTGCAAGAGGTCCTGTGTCACCAAAAAGTGGTTGTACAAAGTTACATTCTTCGTGTTCCTCTTTTAAAAGACCATACTCTATATACAAGGTGACTTTCAATTGATTTCTCACAGGGTTAAATCTGCTCCATTAGGAGAATTCCATGTATGCCCTTAGAAATTACATTTTTAGTTTATACGGACTGTTCAGCAGTACCTGTTAGCTTTTCCTGAGGCACTGCAATGTTTAATGAACAGCTCAGTAAAAAACAGATGTCCCAGACCTGTTAGGGAGATAGAGTTAACGTGTTTATCCAGGGTCGGGCAGAAGTAAGGCCTGCGTGAGTGTGGTTGGTTGGGTAATAATGTGGGTGTCATAATTTATCGTCTTAACTTGAACATTTCACCTAAAATGTCATATGGTGTGCTTGAGTGTGATATTTTTGTGTTACAGGATGGCATGCTTATGATTTTGTTATAAAAGAGTCCATAATTAAAAAGGGGTGTTGTTTGTGCTGGACCCTTCATGTTTACCAATTTTTTCCCCATTCCTTCAATCACAAAACATTTCTTGAATACTTATCTGTCATTTCCAAGGGCCTATCGCATGTGCAACTAAGGAACAGTCAACTAAGGGGACAAAATATGTTCCCCATATGATTCTAAAACTATATGGAAAGTGATTAACTCATAAGAAATGAAAAATATAATGCTATATAATTTCAGGATTGTATTTTACAGACATTTGAGGATTGTGTTTATTTTGCAAGTTAATATTATTTAAACATTTCAAGTGAATAGTATTTCGGGGCATTTGCCTCCTTTTGTAACCGAACATGAGTGAAGAAGGAGCAACTCAACAGGTAGTTACTAGGTTCCCACAGTTGGCTCGCTTCTGTGTTGGGCCAGGTTTCCTTTTATTCCTTTTCCCCGTGCACAGTTTATTTTATAAAGTGAGTAAGCAGGAAATTAGGCAAATGCATAATTGAGAACTTACATATATGTATATACACATCTAATATATAAATAAATCTAGTTCCTTCAAGATCCGTACCTGTCTTGACACACACACACACACATTCCAGGAGCTGAATTATTTAAAATCTATATCCACACTTCTTTTTGCCTTGTTTCTGTAGGTGGCTGAAGGATGGCCAGCCGATCGATGAGAGGGACGGATTCATGGTTTTACTAAACGGACGTAAACTGGTTATTGCCCGGGCCCAGGTGTCGGATACAGGCCTTTATCGGTGTGTGGCGAGCAACGCGGCTGGTGACCACAAGAAGGAATTCGAAGTGACTGTTCATGGTAGGCTGAGGAATGGATACGAATGTTACGTTTCAACTTAATTTTGGCATTGTTTCATTATCTAATTCAGATTGTAGCTCTGGACACATCTTGAGTGGCGGAAAGTAATGTGAAGAATGGAAATTTGAGTTACATAATGGTAGATTTTATTAACGCAGAGACTTACCCAAGAGATACTGAGTGAACATAGACAGGGCTGAAATGTTAGGAACTGCATGGAATGCCAGGGTGTGAGGAATGAGAGCAAGGAAGATAAAAGAGGTAGTCAGAAAATTCCGGGTAAAAGGGTTATGTCAGCCTTGAAGGGTTTCGCCAAAACAGGAGGGAGTGTGAATAAAGTCATTTCTAGAAATGGAAGCTGAGGATGTTTGCAGGATCCAGGGCACGAAAGTGCATTCACAGAACTGGCACAATAGTGGTAAAACCATTACTGTAAGGACAGAAGTGACTTTCTGCCAGGTTCTCATGTGTCTCACTTGCCAGCAGAACTTGGGAAGGCGGGACTGGAACGAGAATCTGGAGAGCCACTTGGAGGTCACCACAGAGGTTTCGATGAATGCCAACTTCACTTTCCTCTCTGTCTACACAGACTTTTCTTCTTGCTTTTTCAGTCCCGTGATGGACTGTAGCAATCCTGTTTCTTGGTCTCAGTTCCAGGTCCTAAGGGGTTTCCATCCTGGGTTCTGTCAGCCTTGCTGGGAACGGTCATACTCTGTCAGTCTGAGTACTGGAAACTGACCTGCTTTAATGAGTGGGTTCTTTACAAAGGGAGGGTCATGATAGATTGGGAAAACACCAAAAGGTGTAAGCCACACAGACAGGTGGATTGCAGTTATTCTTTGGAGAATTAGAGATCCGTATTTTATAAAAGCATAATCACTAAAAATATAAATTAAGTCCATGGGCTAAAATTATTTCACTTATTTTACAACGGGGATTTTCCCTTTACAAATTTTTAAAGTTTCAGGTTTTTGCATAGTGATTGTGTTTGACACCACTGATTATGGTTTCTTGTTCCCTCCCTCCCTTCTTCCCTTCCTTTCCTCCATCCTGTTTTCTTCCTCTCTTGAATCTAGTTCCTCCAACAATCAAATCCTCAGGCTTTTCTGAGCGAGCTGTAGTGAAATACAAGCCTGTGGCCTTACAGTGCATAGCCAACGGCATTCCCAATCCATCCCTTACGTGGTTGAAAGATGGCCAGCCTGTGAACACTGCCCACGGAAACCTCAAAGTAAGTGTACAAATTAGTGAGCCCCAAATGGGAAAGTGACAGAGATCTTCCTGGAATATCACGTTCTTCTTTCCTAAATGTAGATGCTCCTACTGTACAGATTTCACAGAAAATTTATTGAAACAATATGTGTGTTCCTAAACACTTTTTAAAATTTAACTTTATATAGCCCTCACTGGTGTGGCTCAGTGGATTGAGCACCAGCCTGCGAACCAAAGGGTTGCCAGTTCAATTCCCAGGCAGGGCACATGCCTGGGTTGCAGTCTGGGTCAGGTCCCCAGTAGGGAGCGCACGAGAGGCCACCACACATGGATGTTTCTCTCCCTCTCTCCCTCCCTTCCCCTCTAAAATAAGTTTTTAAAAAATTTTAACTTTATACCTTGATTTGAAAAATGGAATTAATTAAAGACTAATAACCTTAATAATTATACCAATTTTTAACTTCTATTATTTTGATTTATGATTTATGATATGCCAGTTCCTGGCATATACCTGTTCCTCAGTATATGTTTGTTAGATTGATAGATAGATTTGAAACCTAGATAATTAAAATGATACATTTAACATCCAGATTAATAGATATTGCTGCTAGGTTCAAGTTAATTGATTAATGTGCATGTGAACTTTGCTTGTAGTATGTTTTCAACAATGAGTTCTTTCTCAGTACAAGTAGTGGGTATCTGTTCACTTATTATTCCTACTATTCCTATTCCAGATCCAAGGGAATAAGTCTTACACTTTGGCTAGTGAAAGATTCAGTATGTAGCCTTCAAATACAGCGCAGGTAATCAACTGTTTACTGGGAATAGATATTCATCACATAATCATACAAAAGTATAGAGAAATATAGAGCAGTATGACAACAGGTAATGAAGAAAGCCTTTAAGCATGAGTAATTTATGGAGAAAGCCCTTGAGCAGAGATCTGGAGAAGACATGGGAGTTAAATGAGTAAAATAATGGAAAAGAACGAATAGATTATTTCAGCGAAGAGGCACATGAGCCACCAACTTAAAATAAAGGCAAAGATGATACCTCTTGAGGACCTGAAAGCAGCCAGTGGAGTGAGGAACAGAGAGCAAGCATGAGGTAGTATTAGGGGAGACCAGAGAGCAAGTAGAAGGCATTTAAGTAATACTAATGACTTTATTTTTACTTCAAAGCAATGGTAGATCTTTGAAGGATTTTAAGAGAAGAGAGACATGATCAGGTATGCATTTTAAGCAGTTACCCAGGCCCCCTTTGGAGGATGAATTGAAGGATCAGGAGTAGATACGTAGAAATGAGTTAGGACTTACTTGTCTAGGAGACAGAGAAGATAGAAAATTGACTCCTATGCTAGCCATGGAGATGAGGATACATGGATATATTAAGAGTTATTTATTTATGTCATTTGGGTTCAGTGATAGATTGCTCATGAAAGGTGAGGGGGAGGAAATTACCAAGGAAAACTCACAGGAATTTGTCCTACACAAATGCATAGATTGTCGTGCCATCCAGTGGGACAGGAGTCTCTGGAGAAGGACAGGTTTGAGGGGTAAAAATGGGATTTGAGTTTTAGACCTTGGGGGTTAAGCTGATTTTGAAATAAACTAGTGAAGACGTCAGGCAGACAACTGAATATGTGGTCCCAGAGCTCAAAGGAGAGCTCTGGCTGGAGAGGCTGGCACATAGATGATTGTTGAAGTCCTGGTCACGGCTGAGTTAAACCACAGGGAGAGAATAAAGAGTAAGAAATAGGAGAGAGAAAACTGACCGAGTTAGTCATAAGAAATTATGGCATTTAAAGACCATGTGCAGAAGTCCAGAAGTGAATATGAAGCATTTGAATGTGCTCCTTAACATGTTTAGTACAGAATGGCTGGAGAATAGAGGGAGTTTACATGGGAATATATGCAGAGAAGATCATTTGGGGTCAGGATGCGGTTAGGCTGGAGGGCGATGCTGAGCTGGGATTTCATTCTGGGCAAAGTAGGGAGCCATGAATGAGTTTTGAGAGAGGACTGGGAAAAGGATCAAATTTGCATTTTGGACAAATTATTCTTCTAACAGTATGCAAGATAGATTAACAGTTTGGGAGGTTGGAGACACTGGAATATAAATTAGGCTATTATAATCCCACAGTGGCTCTGAGAATGGAAAATGGAGGGTCTGAGAAACACAGAGTGGCATAATTAATAGGAGGGTCCGGGTGGGCTCCAAAGCCCAGGCGCCTGGGAGAGCAGCGGGTGCCATTAACGAGATTGGAAACAGGCAATGGGAAGTAGGTTTAGAGATACAGGAAGCAATTATGCACTTTTTGGGGGGATGTGTTAAATTTTGTGTGCTAACCTGTCCAGCAGAAGCTGGAACCACAAGTGCTGAGCTCAGGAGAGAAGTGGAGGCCAACACTGTAAATTGAGGAGTTTGCCCAGGATTCCTCACTGAAGCCAAGGGTTTGGCTGAAAACTATCAGAAAGTGAAGTTTCATCTTTATGGGACAGGAGGAAGAAGCAGATTCTGGGAAGTCATGTAAGGAAGTCTGAGAATGACAACTGGGGGGAAAATGGTGTGTCTTCAATACCCAGAGAGTAGAGTGATCAAGGAAACGGTAGTCAACAATGCCAAATGCTGCAGAAGACAAGGGGAATCTGAGCTCCGTGCATAGGCTGCTGGATGTCATGATTGGAAGTTAGTGGTAGCCTCTGAATAATCCCTTTCAGAAATAACCACCAAATCTCACCGATTCCAATTTGGTGGACGATGGTCGCAGTGAGTTTAAGAAGGAAGTAAGGAAAAGCAGAAAGAAATGTATCTGCTTTTCTATTACTTATACTTTCTAATTTTTATTGTTTTTCTGGCCCCTGTGACCAGTTCATCAAAAAAAGATTGTTGTTTTAAAACTATTCATGAAGTGTTGTAGAAATGTGACCATGCTTTCTCAAATAGCTTAAATTTTAATCACGTAACTCATAGTTCAGTGCTTTTAAAGTCTTTTATCAGGTGGAGTTTTATGCCTCTACCAGCAGGCTGGCCTTAGGTTATTTTGTGTTTTCCAGTGAATAAGAAAAGCTTTTTAATCAAGTTAATTTATTTTCTTGTGTGGGGTGAAGTAATGTGGCTCTAATGTTTTGAGAGATAATTAAGATACTGGCATAAAAATAGAATTGGATATTATAAATGCAAATGAGTTTGTCTCTCTCTCCACGAAGGTTTTCAAGTCCAAGTGTAAAGTACCAAATGCTACCATGCTTTCTGCTCCCAATTAGATACAGTCCTCTGGTCGAGTTCTGCAAGTCACCAGAGCCCTGATGGAAGATGCTGGCAGATACACGTGTGTCGCCACCAATGCGGCTGGAGAAGCACAGCAGCACACTCACTTGCACGTGCATGGTAATGTCCCCCCTCCCGCGTCTTAAGCAAAGAGTATGTCTTCGACTTCCACTTTTATTGAATTGCAGTATGAGAAAACAAGTGTTTATTTTAGCCTGCATTAAAGCAATTATTGTAATCATAATTGCTTACATTAAGGTCTTTCGTTTTCAGGTTGTCAAATAAGATGTACTAGAGCTTACAAATAAATAAACACACTACCCTGTGTTTTAAAGTGTGTGAATTCTGTTGATAACTTTCTGTGGGTAACTTGTTGAAAAGACAGAAGTTGCAAGGTTGTTCCTTAGCCTTGTCTGTGATTTTCTTGGCTGCCGAAAGGAGGGATTTTGTGAGGAGAAACTACCCTTGAGGCAGGATCTTCTCTCTTGTGCTTTAATAAAAAGTCTGGTGGCCATGGAACACCTCAAGAACATTACAGCTTCACAATAAACTTGAAAGACTACCTGACCTTGAATGTAAGACTTTGATTTCTGGAGAGTCATCAGAAAGCACTAAGAAGTATAAGCTTGGACTTCCCTAATTCAGCCAAGGATATTTGCAGAGAGCTATTCAAGATCTCTACCTAAGCCTTATTCATTTTCTCTACATTATTCATGTGATTCCTGTTAAACCATTCATTCATTCATTCACATATTCACTCCACATTTACTGAACAATATAGCCTAGAAGACTGTCCCAGCAACTAGTTTAATTCCAGGTACATGTTAGGCAGTCAGTGAATACTTAACAAATGAAAGAATAAGTACTAAGTAAATTAAAACATTTAAATTGAACGTCGAATTCTAATCTGTTTCTTCACATGTTTTATTTAAATCAACCAGTTAGAAATTCAAATCATCAGTTCACTAAATGTTTCCAATAAACCAATTTATTCCCTAAATATGAACACCTAACCTTTATGGATGTCATACACACAAACCATGTTCCTTACAAGGACCTTGAGCAACCAATTTCTGACTGTCCCCATCTTGGAATTGGCTCATCAAGCTTGAGGCTCTGGGGAGAGGCTGACCCTGTTCTCCCTTAAGTTGTTTTGAATTTACCTTGGTCTTCATAAGGCCTATCATCTGTCCCTAGTGCTCTTTAGCAGCTGCTTTGGCATCTACTCAGACCTCCACTTGCATCTAGGAGTAGGCTGGAAAGGGCTTGCTCTGTTTTCCTCATTTTTCTACCCTGAGGCTCCTTTTCTCCTCCTGTAAGCTAGTCACCTTCTCCTTTCCAACAATTTCTGTCCTCATCTGGTCTCCATTGTTGGCTAAGAGGGAACAGTTAAGTGGGATAGTTCATCTCATGCACTGGGGTCCGGCCGACTTGGGCTTAAATTCTGCGCTAACCATGGCCTAGGTAACCTTGAGCTAACCGCTTATTTTCTCTGAATATCTGACTTATGGAGTGTTTTTAAGGATTACAGGCATTAGGTATAAAATATCTCCCACATCTACTCTCTCAGGTTTTCAAAAGGAAGGATGTTTTTGGTCTGTAGAATGGCTTGAAATACTTCAATAATGACTGTATATTGGAGAACAGGATGGATGTCCCCAGAACCGGGAAGAATTAGACTTTATTGTTTGGGGCACCCAAACTTCAAGGTTCATAAAAATTGTACATATTGCATGTTAAAACTACAGCTTCCTGGGCCCAGCCCAAGATCTTCTGAAACTGCATCCCTGATGCAAGTGGTCTGTGTGCCATTACATGGAGAAACATTGGCCCAAACTCTAGAGACCGGCCTAGAGCCTTGCCAGGGTGGTCAAGAATGACTGAAAACCAAAGTCCATGAGAGAAAGCAAGCATCTCATCAAATCCAGAGCAAAAACAGAAGAGAAAAAGCAGAGCCAATACCTAGGAAAACACATCTGTAAACCTAGGGTCGGATTATGGGAACAAAATGTGCATTAGCAGGAGATGCAATCAGGGTACACACAGCTACAAGGAAAATCACCAGAGAGTGGGGAGCTGGAAGACAATCTGGATCAATATGAGAAGAAAGAGGAACAGAAGGTGAGTCCTTATAAGGATTTATTAAAAAGGACCAAGTCAGATGGAGAACATAAAACAATTTTCTTGATATGGATCACAAATAGCATAGAGGTAAGATACAGTACTAGTTGAAAATGTTTTACCTAATACCATTTTGACTTCTCTGGATAAAAGTTCATCAACCTGAATGGAAAGTAAATAATAAAGTGAACTTTTAACTTAATACTTATTATGATCAACCTGGAGAAAGTGGTTAGCTAAGTGAGTGTGACAAGAATCTGCACAGAATTGGGCTGTCACCTGGGCACTCAGGGCAGCAACGTTGCGCCAATTACAAATGACCCCAAATTCGACCTCCTCAATACCTGTGTTAACAACTTCCTCGAGAATTGGAGATGTTTAAAAAAGTGTAGGAGTTTCTAAGGGATTGGTTGATGACGGATTTCAAAAAGATCTCCGAGGTTAAAATGACGAGTTAATCTGATGTGAAAAACCTCATAAGAAGAGGGTGGAGAAGAGCAGCTTAAAGACGCCACCCACTGAAATACTACTAGATGCATTAACGCCTTTCTTCTATTACTGTAGACATGGCAGTTCAATTTAACAATGAAGTTAATCAATCTTAGAAGTCAGTCATTGAAGCCTTATACTATCAAAAACAAGAGAGGAATTGATGCTGTTATACTCTTTTTTTTTAAATCCTCACCTGAGGGTATGTTTTTTTTTAATCCTCACCAGAGAGAGGGGAAGAGAGAGAGAGAAAAAAACATCGATATGAGATAGATGTGAGAGAAAGATACCCTATATGCACCCCAACAGGGGCTTGAACCCACAATCTTTTTGGCATTATGGGATGATGCTCCAACCAACTGAGCCACCTGACCTGGGCTCTCCTGTTATACTCTTGCTCTCTCAATGCCTCCAAATTAAAATATCTAATTCTGATGTTACATATTAAAAGGAACATTGAAAAGATGTATAAGGAAGCAGAGAGCATTTAATTTAGTTCATTTATTAATTTATTTAATCAATTCTGTAGTTGCCTGTTAAGATTTGTTTTTGCCCCAACCTTTACCGTTGGAGTAACACGTTCGGCAAATGAGCATTTATGACAGCTGTCATCCAAAAGTGTCCGGTCCCAAGGAAGTCAACCTCTCAGCTGTTTAGTGTTTCATTTTCTTATTAAAAAAGATCGTAGATGCTTCCATTCTTCTCAAGCATGGGAAAAAAAGTCTTTCTAAAAGCTAAAGTAAGGGTGGCTGGTCTCCTGGACTGGAAGACCATGTCATGATCATGAGAAAAGGAACATTCCTAAGACCCCCTGGGGCTCCCAGGGGTTGTTCTATGTTTTAAAGAAGGCAGAGGCTCTCAGTAGGTGGTCCTTTTTGATCATCCAGTTTTCATAATTCTGGAAGTTCTAATTCTCAAGACCAAACTATGAAATTATGTCTAAACCTCAGGTATTTGCCAAGTGAGACAGATGTTTCCACAAACAAACGATCATATCGGGTCTAATGGCTCAAGCATTTACTTCATCTGCACTTAATTATTTCCTAGGAAAAATCAGCCATGCTGAAGCACCCAGAAGTAAATAAAAGCACGGGCTTTGAATTGGGTGCATTGACTGCCAAGTGACAGCTGTAGAACAGTGAGTTTAAGGATTAACTGCTTGCAAGTTCAGTTTCCTCATCTGTAAAATGGGAAGGGAAATGATAACTCTGTGATCAGGGAGGTTGCTCTGAGGATTCAGTGAATGAGCATGCGTGAAAAGCTGAGCCTGGTGTCTGGTCCCCAGTCATCATATGGCAGCTTACCCACTGTTTTGGCCAAACACATAGTTGGCTTCTGGCCCTTCTCATTGCACCAACATTTTAACAAATATATTTAAGTTCTTTACTGTGGGCCAGGAACTGTCTGGGGTCTGTATTCATTGCGTGGTGAAACATTAATGGAGCACCCTTAATTTAATCTTATTATTTTGAAGTATTTGCTTGGCTAACATCTGCTAATACCCGCTTAAGAAAGGTTTCTCTATTGTGTGTGTTTTACTTAATAGCTCAATTGTAACCTAAAGGAGACTTGGGAATATTGTAGGGGGAACATTTTTTCTTTCCTAATGGATAACTCCAGTTCAGTAATCTCCTGTTTTCCCAGTGTAGATGAATTTATTACTCACTATATAATAATTTTGGTGGTCAGGGAGGATTAACTCACCCATATTAGTTTTAGATCATTTTAAATTAATTCAAATTTAATCAAGATTTGAAAAAGTCAATTCATGCCTTTGAGTGATTAAAGTAATAGTCAGAATCTAGCCTATGATGTGTCCAGAAGAAGGTACTGTGGTTTTGGCATGATATGGTTTTGGAAGAAGGAAAATAGTGGAGAAAACCAACAAGCTGAATGGAATTCAACCTCCTGCTTAGAGTAAGCAGACATTTTCTCATTGTTAGCATAATGTATTGCTACCTTACTAATGCTTCTGTTTAGAAAAGTGTTCACCTAAATTCAAACGGCAAAACTGTTCCTTTAAATGCTGGAATGGAATAATTGAATTTATATTTGTGTTTACTTTTTACCTAAAAAGTCCCTGAATCATTGTTCGAAAAGACTATTTTCCCCATTGAATGGGCTTGGCACTCTTGTTGAAAATTATTTGATTTTAGATGGGTTTATTTCTATAATCTCGATTTTATTCCACTGCCTAAATGTCTATACTTATGGCTATCCCACACTGGCCCTTTTTATTCATTTTCCCCCAGCTTTAGAGGCGTAATTGACAAATAAAATTATATATATTTAAAGTATGATGATTTGATATATGTATACTTTGTGAAATGATTTCTACAATCAGATTCATTAACACATCCTTGACCTCATGTAGTTCCGTGTGTGTGTGTGTGGTGAGAACACTTGAGAGCCTTTTTCTCCGTATCATTTACTGTAGTCACCAAGCTGTCCGTTAGATCCCCAGAGTTTATTCATCTTGTAACTGAAGGCTGGTACCCTTTGACCAGCCTCTCCTCATTTCTCCCATCCCCCAGCCCCTGCAATCACAATTCTACTCTCTGTTTCTGAGAGTTTAATTATTCCACATGTATGTGACATCACGTAGTATTTGTCTTTTTCTGGCCTATTTCACTCAGCATACTGTCCTAGAGGTTCGTCTATGTTGTTTTTCCAGTGGCAGGATTTCCTTCTTTCTCATAGCAAGAGTTTAGTAGAGCGTAGGGTGAGTTTCTTATACATTTTGGATATTAATTCTTTACCAGATCAGATGTATGGTTTGCAGATATTCCCTCCCATGTTGTAGGGTGTCTTTTCATTTTGTGGATGGTTTCCTTCCTGTACAGAGCTTTTTAGTTTGATGTATTTTTCCTTTGTTTATTATGCTTTTGTTGTTTGTACTTTTGGTGTCTTTGCCAAGACCAATGTCAAGAGCTTTGTCCCTATGTTTTCTTCTAGGAGTTTTGTGGCTTCAGATCTTACATTTTAGTCTTTAATTCATTTTCAGTAAGTTTTTAAGTACCACACTGTCCTCATTAAATTGATTTATTTTCATGTTAAACCAACCCTGCCTTCTTGGGATAAGTCTCTCTCAGTTATGTTACATAATCTGTTTATATATTGCTGGATTCACCTTGCTAGAATTTGGCTGATTATTTTTGTGCTTGTCTTCATAAGGCGTATTGGTCTGTAATGTCTTTTGATTGGTTGTCTCCATCTGGTTTTGTTATTATGATAAAATTGACCTCTTAGAATGATTTGAGAAGTGTTCCCTCTCTGCTGTGTTTTGAAAGAGTTTGTGAAAAGTTCATGTTAATGTTACTTAAATGGTTGGTAGAATTCACCAGCAAAGTCATGTGTGCCTGGCATTTTCTTTGTGGGAAGTTTTTGATTACTAATCCAGAGATCTGAAAAAGTTGAATGATAATTGCAGTGCGTGCATGTGTGTGTGTGTGTGTGTGTGTGTGTGTTTCTTTTTTAAAGGAGAAGTGGATTCTTGGAGTCCTTACTCTGCCATTCTTGCTGACATCTAATCTTTTTAACCAACCCACTCCGTAGGCCTTTCATTTCTTATTCCTACCATATTGTTTTATCACAGTGGCTACATAGTTTGTCAAAGCCTTCAGTGATCACTTCAGTCCAGAAGGCTTTAAGTGAGGATTTAAATAACTGTTTTGAAGGAATGGGCCACAGACTAATTATTTTTTCTTTCCAGTTGAAAAAGTCAGATAGCCACCATTTTTAAAGGTTTTTTTTGCCCTTTAATAGCATATCATAAATCAGAATTCAGTAGAGAAAACAGAAACATTCTAGGCATTTTAAACAAAGAAGCGGCTAATACATTGAATTAGATGGTTGCAAACTACAGGTGTTCAAGAGGAGTGGGTTCTGGGCTTTATCTTTAGGAATAACTTCCAGAAAAACAGAAATCTGACCCAGAAACACATCTACTTCTGAGGACAAACTTTATTTTAAACTTGGGAAAGACCAGCTTTGAATGTCATTGCTGTTTTTGGTGTTTTTGCTTGTTTTCTTTGGTGTTGTATTCCACTTTTTTTAATTATTATTTCTTTATCCCTGACTTCTTTTGGTTTATCTAATTGGTCTTTTTCTAGCGTCTGAGTTGAATGCTTAGAACATTTATTTTCATTAATAATTACTTTTTAATATATTAATTAGGGCCGTACATTTTCCTTTGAGTAGTGTACTTCTTGGTGACATTCCATTGGCTTTAATTTTAATCAATCTCATTCTAATTTATATTTTCTAATTCTATACTTTTATCTTGATTTTCTCTATAGTGATGTTTTTTTTCTTTATATAGAAAGCTTTATATATTTTTTAAAGTTTTGTTTTATTTTTTAAAAAGATTTTATTTTATTCATTTATATTTTTAGAGAAAGGGGGAGAGAAGGAGAGAAACATCAGTGCATGGTTGCCTCCTGTGCATCCCCCACTGGAGACCTGGCCCACAACCCAGGCATGTGCCCTGACTGCGAATTGAATCGGTGACCCTTTGGTTCACAGACTGGCACTCAATCCACTGAGCCATACCAGCCAAGGGCAGAAAGCTTTATGTTTTTATTATTGATTTCTAGTCACTTTA
>VMDR010005683.1:0-49909 GCA_007922815.1 Macrotus californicus
TTCCTAAAACAACAAGTTATGCAGGAGAGTCGGACTGTCTGTGTGTTTGTTTGTTAAGATTTTGGGGGGCTAATCCCTAAGAAAGTGACCTAGCAACAGGCTGCCACTCAAGACTGCACAGGTGAAGCACTGAACACCTGCAGGGGGCACCATTCACAAGGTAAAACTAGGATTGACACCCCCTGGACTTCTGCCGTGCACCATCTGCAAGCTGTATTTAGGGGCTCATGCTTTTTGCCTCCATAATCCTAGTCTCAGAATTTTATCTCAAGAAATAATTCTACAGAAGAAAAATGTGTTAACTCTTATCCGCCAACGTCGGTGAACAATTGGGAACATTTATCAGATTTTAGTTTTTAGCGTCCACAACTAGAAATGATCATACATTTTATAAATTTAGATATCATATACCCCCAATACATGAGGTATTACACATTTCTGAATTATAACTCTGCAAAGATGCCAAGCAATTATCAGGACTACATTATTACTAAGTCAAGAATTATAAATGATTATACCCATTCTGACTGTAACTTTCATATTACTCTTTATTCACATGGCCCCAAAATAGGCCATATTAAAAAATAAAAATAATGGACTTTTTGGTAAAAAAATATTCCCAGATATTGTAATCACTCACAATTTTTTTCTAGCACAAACAAAAGAGCCGTGGTTCCTAGAAAATTAGTATTTGGTGCTTTCAAATGTCAGATCATTACTGTTTTGACTGAAAAATGTACTTTTTAAAAAAAGCATTTAAAGCATAGTGAGGGCTCCAGCCTGTGTCCCTCCCTGACTTACTGTGAATCAATGGCTGTGTCTTTTGTCACTGGTTTCCCTGTCCTCTTCCTGTCCCCATGAATCTTCCAAAGCCCAGGGCGCAGACTCCCCAGCCAGTTAGCCATCATCAGCACGTCGTGCAGAGGCAATTTTCCCTCTGACCAGCACTGATGCTCCACGAGCAGGCTGGTTTTCGTGCTGCGGAGTGGAGATGGGCAGCAGGTGGCTTTCAGTCACTCCGACAGCGCCTCATCGAGCTGGCATCTCTTTCCACAGCACAGCAGGAAAGCCGCTCAGCTGTCAATGCGTACATGCCATTTTTAAGAATTTCCCTCAAAAGCTTGCCTAATGTATGACAAAGCCACTGGCTGCCTTTGACCACAGTTAGAGCATTAAAACAATGTAATTGGGTTATTCAGTTTCCTGTAGCTTTTCCAATTCAGTTGTGTTTTATTTCAAGGATCCAGGTTACATGTACTTTTTAACATATGCTGTGTATGGCTTTAGGGAATTATAAAGCAGATCTTCCAGATATGATCTGGCTTGATTCACATACTGATCCCAAGACCAGTAACCTTGTTAACATTAGACCCTGAAAAATAAAGAAAAATTCCATGTATAAAGAGACAAGACTTCTAAAAAATGTTTAATTCCACGCTACAGTGTAGACATTGGGAATTGTTAAGCCAGGACATGGCTGAAGAATAAATGTAAACATTTGATTCTAGGCTGATTTATTCCTCTAAAAACAAACCCGCCATAAATGATAAACACCATGTCTTGGCTCCAGTAAAACTGCAAACCCTGTTATTTAGAACTGATTGGGTGCTCTGTAGATGTTGGTTTTGGGTGAACTCAGAAAATAATCATTTGAAGAAATAATCACTTTTTCAGCTTACAGATTTGATGCAGTTGGCTGCCTCATATAACCCCTAAGTTCTCTCTCTCCTGTGGTTTTCATCAATTTCATACTTAATATCTGTGACTAAAATGGAAAATTCTGCCCAATATGATCTAAAGATAGGGCATTACTTTTAATCGTGAGAAGCATATCTTAAATCTATGTAAATAGTGTTTTCAGAAGGTTCCTGAAGGTTTGAACCTTTTTTTTTCCTGTCATTTCCACTGCTGTATCTATGTCCAGTCCGCATGCCTTGACGCATGGGAGCTAGCAACATCCTCAAATTGGGAGAAACTAGTGAAGGCAGACCTCTTACCTGAGGCTATAACATCTGAACCAGAAAGCTTCTAGGAGCAGAACCCCATGGGCATATCAGGTCAGAAACAGAAAACGGAGTCAATAATCCAAACGGACCAGCCAATTTCAGCAGACAAATAAGATGCAAGTTAGTGATAAGGAAATTTTAAAAGCCAATGTTTGGAAATACTGAGAAGTGTAATTGCTATTCCAATCCTATGTTAATAGTATGTTTAGTTTTGTAAGCAACTGCCAGGCTATCCTCCGAAGAGGCTGTACCATTCTGCACTCCCACCAGCAATGAATGAGAGTCCCTGTGCTCCACATCCTCGCCAGCATCTGGTGCTGTAAGTTATTCTGGACTCCCGGCCATCGGCCATTCTAATAGGGACTGGTGGTTACCTCACTGTTGCTTTACTTTGCATTTTTTTGATGGCTTAGGATGGGAATGTCTTTTCATATGCTTATTGGCCATCTGTATGTTTTCTTTAGTGAAGGGTTGACATTTTTAAAGAGTACACGCACAGCACGCAAAACTTCTGCAGAATGTCCCTCAATTTAGCTTTGATGCTTCCTTCTGTCTAGATTCATGTTATGCATTTTTGTCAGGAATACACAGGACAAGTTTTGTATTCTTCTCAGTGCAGCATATCAGAAGGTACACAATGACATTTTCTCACATTATTAATGATATTAACTTAAGAGGACACCTGCCAGATTTCTTCACTGAAAAGTTACTTTTTTTTTTTGTAATTAACAGGTAAGTTGTGAGGTCATACACTGAGACAATGGACATGTATCACCCCTCATCACACCTTTGCCCACGAGTTTTGGCACCCTGCATAATTCTTATCTAAAACAACTATTACTAGAGTAGTTGTCAGATGGCCCTATTCTAATAGTATAGTTTCTTCGACATTTCATTGGAATTTTTCTTTAAGGGAAAGCTTTTTATCAGTGACATTAACTTAGGTATTCATTACATGTTTATCTTAGTAAGGATGCAGGGGTTCTCATTTTATTCTATGGGTTACTATCCTTAACTATTTTGCACTCGATTAGTGGAAGCACCTTCAAGCTAGCTCCCCATCCTTTTAAACAGAGCCTTGTTGTGTCACAGTATTTGTCCCAGCCCTGAAATAAGCCATTTTCCCAAGGAGCCCTGGTTTCTTTTATTGGAAAAATGGGTCACATTTAATTTTGAAGTGCAGTTTATTCTCTTTCTTTTTTTGGCAATAATTGATCATCTATTGTATTTAAGACACTGATATGGTATTCTGAAACTAAAAATATGCTTCTTTACCCCAAGGAGTTTCTATACTAAATGAGAGATAAAGCAAATGCAAAAATCCCCCAACAAGATAAAGTGATGTGCTACAAGGTGGTTAACCATGAGTGCAGTGAGATGCCAAAAGGGGAAAATCCCTTCAAGCTGTGAGAGAGAGTTCAGAAAGGATCTAAAAGGGAAACAGCATTTCAGCTCTTTGGGGGACTTAAGTAAGGACTAAATGGGGAGAGATGGAAAAGTTCAAGTAGAGAAGAATGTTTTGCTCATTATTGAGACAACAGATGTAAATTTACTAACTGAAGTTACCTACAATTATTTTAAACCTGTACATCTTATAAGACTTTGAAAGAGAGGCCCTGGTTGTGGCTGCTAAACGCGGACCAGTCCTCAGATGCTGTTGGAAATGGCAGAGCTTTCCCTGGACACTCCTACCTCTTAGAACCTCCATTTTTTCGCACTGAGTCTGAGGTTTTGGTTCACAAATCCTCTGCAAAAAGTAAAGAAATGCACAGGTAAACTGTAAATTTTATTTTAGAATGTGTCTCGGGCAATATTTGGAACACATTTGTCCTAAAAATTGTCCTTTGTTTACCTCAAATTCAAATGTAACTGGGCATCCTGTATTTTATTTGACACCCACACGACTGGGAAACAGAAGTCAGTGCTGATGCCCTACCCTACGATGCCCCCCGTCCAGTGTCCAGAGGAGCCAGCACCCTGTGGACATGCCCTGTTTGCTCAATAACTGTGCAGCATGAGATCGGTGGGTAAATTGGACATTGAGGGAATTTATAATCAGATGGTGCATACAAACACCAGGAGATAAATTACCCATATTAGTTTTTATTTAAGCTATAATTGAATACATAAACAGAAAATTAGTGTAATGTATTGATACCATCTGGTGCTCCAATTTTACACCAGTTTTTTTTCAACTGTGTTAATTTAAACAAGATTGAATTTCCCCCTACATGTGGTTTTGTTTCCTTAATTACTGTTTTCTCTTAGATAACACTGTGTTGACCATGAACTCAGGTAGAGTTAATAATTTGTAGACAATAGAACAGATGTAAAGTCTTCAATAAGCCAATGTTCTTACTAGCTATACACATGCTAAGACTCAACAACAGTTTACCTGAATACCAAGACTGAGAAATTTCCAATACAACATTACATTCTCTGGAAACGTATTTACATAGATTTGGCTTCATTCACTCATACGTTCCTTCTCTTCTCTGTCTCTCTGTTTACTTCCTACCACGTCCCAGGGGCTTGCTGAGTGAGTACTAAGGATAGAACGAGATATAAGACAGTGTCCCAGCAGCTACGGCTTCTCAGTCTGGAGAGAAATTCAGACCTGTACACTGACAATGGCAGTGTGACTCAATGAGACTGAATTACAGTGCTCTGGGGACACAGGAAAGAGTCCCCGATGTGACAGAAAGAAGAAAAGTGAGTAAAGACAGAAATGAGCAAAAGAGAGGCAGTCAGAGAAAAGGAGCAGAGGTGGCAGGTCAAGGCGTTTAGCACAACTCCTGGTTCTGTTGTCTAGCTGAGTGCTTTAGACTCGTACAGGACTTCGTAGTTTAAGAAGCATATTAAGAGATTTTCAGACACACACCAATTAATTCTTAGGCCTTAAACTTGTGTTGCTATGGTGTTGTTTTTGTAAGACAAAGAGGCTGTAAAACACTCCAGGTTCAAGGAGGCCATTAGCCATGTAACTAAGTACAAAGCCTGACCCTGGGCTGGATCCCACAGAGGAAGGGGAGATGCTGTGAAGACCAGAATTGGGTCAACTGACAAAACAGGAGAAGGAACAGTACATTAAACTGTTGTATCCTGCTAAATTTATGAAACTGGTAACTGTAGCATAGTTATATAAGAGAACACCCCTATTCTTCGAAAATACTTAAGACAGACTGAGGTGTTCAGGTGTTAAAGACCATGATGTATGTGGCTTATCTTCAAGTGGTCAGAGTATTTTATGCACACATATGTATATATGAACTACACACATATATTAACATATATGCATGCATGTATGTGGAGAGAGAGTACAAATGGCAAACGATGAGGGAAATACAGGGTAAAATGTTAACAACAGGTGAAACAGGGCCCAGGATATATGTATATTCTTGGCTATTATTTTTGTTCTTGCAACTTTTCTGTAAGTTTAAGATTCTCCAACGCACTTTTACACACCAGCTCTGTGACCAGCACGACAACTCAGCGATCCGGCCCTTTTACTCCCATTACACAGAGGACGTATTCAGCGTCACACAGCTAGCCAGTGACAGACTCGGGGGCAGAACCCAGGGCTTCACTGCACAAAGCTCATCGGTCTACTCCAGCAGCCACAGAGCTGACCTTATGTAGGCGCACATGAAGGGGGATGAATTTTTTGGACAATTCTGTGCTAGCTAAACACACTGTGCCCTATCGCGGCCCTGCCTATGTGTCATGGCATAGCCAGGTGAGCTTTGGCAGAAAGAAATGCACGTTGTTAAGTACATGCACAGTCTACATTCCCACCATAAGCCACCTGCCCCCTGGGCAGGCAGCAGGGGGCTAGGGAAGGAGGCTGACTGATACTCCCAGACTGGGTAGGTTTGCCCTCCTGATTATTAAGGAGTCACTGCATGGTGGAAGTGCTCAGCTGGGCCCTCATAGAACATGCAGGTATTTTTACATTCCAAGGCCATTCCAAAAGTCCCACAAATCTCTTCTCCAAAAGCCTCTGTCACCCGTGACTTAGTACTGCTTCTTCCAAGTCCCTGACCAACAGGCCAAGCCATTAGCCGCTGTCCATGGATAGGAAGAAACCCTCAAGCAAGGCTGTCTCTCCTTCCAGATAAAATGGCCAAGGAGATGGGGCTGCTACATTTTGTTTGCTAAGCCAGTTTTCCTTCTCTGTTCTCTTCTATGGCCATTCCCGATAAGCTATAACAGTGTATCATTGAGTGCTGTCAATTGCCAGAATGTCATGCAGAGCCATCCAAAACACAGGCTTACTTTTTTCCTCCTTAGTCAGGTGGCATAGAGGATGGTCTGCTAGGAAAGGGGTGTGAGTTTAGGGAGGGAGAGCCCATGTGCTCATCTGTCATTCCTCCTATGCAGCCCTCAGCACCTGGGCTTCCCATGCTATAGGGCCAGTATGACACCTAATTGGTACGCACGCCCACGCTCCTGTTCTGTACCCAAGTCTGCGTACACTCCTGTTCACGTCCAAAATCTTAAAAGCCTTCTGCGGGGGCAAGACCTTTTCTATCATTCCTAAACACTCTACCCTCGACATCTATCTCAATGCCTGGATTCTAGTGGTAGGGTCATTATATTTGACAAATACAAATCAGGACACACGGTTAAATTTGAATTTCAGGCCAACAATAATTTTTAGTATAAATATAGCCCATGCAATATTTGGAACATCTTTATTTAAAAAGGGGTATTCTTTTGAAATTCAAACTTATCTTGCATTTATGAGTAAAAAAGTAATGAAGTTTACCTAGTGCTTACTGTACCTTTCCGTCTCACTGAACTGTTCCGTAGATGGGCAACAGTGTGAAATACTAACCCTTCTTCTTTGGGAAGTTCTCCTAATGGAGTCAGAGAATATGAAATGCAAAGGCTCAAGCACAACACGGGAAAACTGGGGAGGAACCACTGCCCCACCAATGTTTTCTCTTTTGTCCAGTTGAGACGTGGGCAAAGGAGAGAGGAGCAAGTGTGAGCCATTCCTGAAAAGACAGGGCTTGTTTTCCTGCCTGGTTGAATACTGGGTGCAAGGAACAGGAGACTTCCCAGATAGATTAGGGGACACGAAAACAGAGATTTCTGTTCTGTTCTGTTCCCTAGAAGACTGCATTAATCAGCCACTGCTACGTAACATATAGCACTAGGCATGTATTTTTGCTCACAGGTTTGCAGGTTGCTCAGGGTGGTTCTGATTCAGGCTGTGCATCTCCTCTCTGTGACCCCCTTGGGGGACCAGGCTGGAGGGGCACTGATGCATGGTGGATGTAGGAAATTTCCAGAATGAAGAGCAGAAACACCCAATGCCCTTTCAGGCCAAAACTCAGGACTCAAGACATTTCCTGCTTTTACCAGCATGCCATCTGGCCAAAACAATGCAGGGCCAAGGTCAACATCAATGGGCTCAAAAGGTAACCTGCCTGTGTGGGGCGGTAACTTACCAAATGATTAAACCTCCTACCAGCTACGCTAAACACCTTGACATAGCGGCAGAGGCTGTTGAAACAGAAGGGCTGAGACAGCCTCCCTGAGACCATGAATCCTCTCCCTGAACAGAGGGAGCAGAAAAGTGATTTTCCTCTGTGGCCCAGATAATGTGAGAACTATGTGGCAGAATGCCTGAAACATGGTAAGTGCTCACATACATTTGCACTGTCTTGGCAGCTCTGCCATACATAGGCTGTGGTTTATCCAGCATCCACTTGGAAAATACACATTAGACGTAATAGTCACCAGTTATTGAAGGCTTGGTTGTGCCATTTGGGTCTCAATTAACTCTTGTAATCAGCCTGTCCAACAGATACTATTCTTCCCGGTTTGTATGTAAGGAGGCTGAGGCTGGGAAAGTCAAAAAATTAGCCCAGTGCAGCTGGGATGAGAACCCATGTGGGTCTGGGTACAAGGTCTGTGGCTTTCAATCGCTCTGCACTGTGGTCTGTGAACCCAGGTCTTCTCTTTGAGAGCTGTTTTCTGTCTTTTTCCAGGTGTTAACAGAGCCCTCAGAAGTCAGCTTCGGACCACAGCTATGCAAAAACCAGGAGGAAAGCTTTATGGGCTGAATTAAGCAGCTTTTCCCAGCAGAAGTTTGGTAAAAGACAACCAAGAGCAGTAGAGTCCAGAAGAGTGTCTCTTCCAACAGGCTTTGAGAACACACAGCTCGCCTCCAGGCGGCCCCTGGGGAGTGCTGCTGACAAGAAGGCGGACTGGGGCTGGCACTGGCTCTGGAGCTGGCAGGTGAGATGCCACTGGTGGACTCCAACGGCGGCCTCCAAGTTTGACTGCCTCCAGTAACATTCTATTTATCATGGCTCTGCACTTGGATTTGTCAGCTACTGAGTCAGTAGGGGGAGTATTTAATTAAAGTCACTGTGGTGCTGCGGAAATGAGAGATTGGGAAGAAAGCCAAGCTCCCCAGGCCTTCTCCTTCGCTGGTCCTTCTGTGCAGAGCCCCCCTGCCAGGGCTGGGGCCTGTGACCCTCCCTCTGTCCTCTCTCACTAGGCAGATGGCACAATTGAGCTTTTAACATCGAGAGGGTGTCTATGGAGATTTTGGCAGCTATGCACACAAATGGAGGGGATGCAACTTGTTTTATTTAACCAATCATTGTAGGGAGGCTGGTGACCGCAGTTGGGGTGATGTTACTAGACGGCATCACCGACCGAACCCTGCTTCCAAGGGTGACATGTACCAGAAGTGTGAGGAATGGAGAACCAAAGTATCCTTTTCTTCAGGATTCTGAGCTGGGATGTGACCCAAACGCCACTGACGAGATCTCTGGGAGTCTGAGTCAGAGCAGGTGGTCCAGGCCAACATCAAGGGCCCTTTCTCACTTCCCAAGCCCAAATCAAGAATTTGGGATACAGTGACCCTCCTGCAGACGCAGTGTAAACAGCATGAGCTTGAGGGGAACTCAACCAGGTAAGTGTCACAAACAGCAAAGACGAAATCAATGTGTAATTGACCACAGAGTACATATAAACAGTGGGCAAGCCTCCCTTTAGGGAGGCAAGAGCTTTCATTGCTGCAAGTAAATGAAACTCCCTTGTGACAACAACCAGTCTCATTCTTGAATAGATCACCCCCAGGGCAGACCCCTTGAGTTCGCTAACACACACAGCCCCCCACGCCAAATCCACTCCTGACACTCACCGCAGTGCGGCCAGCTCTCTATCTGAAGGTTCTGCGTCTGCAAACTCAACCGACCGTGGACTGAAAATATTTGAACAAGACACCACGTCTCAGAAAGTTCCAACACGCAGAACTTGTGTTTGCCGCAGGCCAAGCACTATGCTGCATGCACGTGAAGGAAGTGGTGTGTAGGCACACCCTGCAGCGCCTGTGTGCAAATTCAGGGTCTGTGCCAATCCTACGCCATCCTATACAGGGGACTTGTGTACTGTGGATTTGGGTATCCACGGGGGGCCTGAAACCATTTCCCATGGAGACCCAGGGACAACTGCGTATCACGACATTGTTTTCCTTGGTCTTCCCACCTGGCTACGAGCTCCTTGAACTGGGACTGGTGTCTTGCCCGTCTCTACGCAAATGTCCAAGTCCAGGGGCAGATGAAAAGGGCTTGCTCCACAGCTAACTGTTGAAGGAACGAGGGGTGACAGAAGTGGGACCCAAGTGACATGCAGCACAGAGGAGGCAGGGCCTTTCCATCGTGGTAAGAAACACCCAGAGCACCACAGAGGGAGTGGCTTTTGAGCTGGGCCCAATGCCTCCAGCGTTTACTCACTAGTCTTGCAGGCCCTGGTCCTCTCGCTTGGGAAACGTGAATCCTAAGTGCTGGGGAGTTAATACAATGCGAATGTAAAGAACGTGCTAAGCACCATGGCAGCTGTTTCTGTCACAAATGCATACAGCACAGGGCTTGCGGGTGCAGTGAGGAGCAGGGTGTAGGAAGGTAGACTGAGTCTCACGGACAGGGCTACACTTTGGCCTTGTCCCTGGACGCAGGGAGTTGGTTTCGGTGTGACATTATGAGCACAGCCTCTGTGGTCACGTTCTAGCCATGGCTTGACTTCTTGATAGCTGTGGGAACTGAACGACCTGCCTAGCATTTTAAGCCTTGGTTTCTTCATCCCTAAAACATAAAAACGAATATACTGGTCCCCACGGCTGTCATGATACATCAGCACAAACTCAGCGACGTAAAACAAATGCATTCCCTCACACTCAGGGAGGCCACAGAACAGAACGTGGGTTTCAGCAGAGCTGGCTTCCTCTGGGACACTCTTGTGGGGAGTCCTTCCCTGTGTCTTCCAGGTGGCTCGATGCGTTCCTTGGCTTGGGGTGCACAGCCCAGTCTCCGCCTCTGTCTTCACGTGGCCTTTTCTTCCTCTGTGTTTGCCTTCCCTTCTCACCTAAGGACACTTGTCATTGGATTTGGGGTCCACAGGGATCATCCAGGATATCTGATCTCAAGAGCCTTAATTTGGTTATATCTTTGAAGACCTTTTTCTCCAAATAAGGTCACCCTAAGATTCTGGGATGTGGACGTATCTTTTTGGGAGCCACCATTTAACCCACTGTAAGGCGTATATAAAAGTAAGACTTGTGACATTTTAATGATGTCCATGTACAATGTGCTCAGCAGAGTGTTGGTTGCTTCGCTGATTGAGGTGAATATAGGTCAGGGTGCATGCTTCCCCAGGAATTCTGCTCTATATGCCAGAAGTATGTGCTTTTCTAAGAGTCTCTGCTCCGAGGTTACATTAGTTAGTTGTTCCCGCTGCCACTGGGCCCCCCTTCCCCTGACAATGTCCATCTCACTTTCTAGCTGTTCCTCACAGTGCCCGACTTCCTTGCCTGGCTGTGTCTTCATCTGGTCATTACTGCATCTTCAAGCCCTCTCCTGAGATTTCTGAATGTGGTTCATTAGCATTACCAGGGAGGCGTGCAGGAGAGGGTATGGCTTTTTAAACACACCTGCGTGATTCCCAGCTTACTGTGCCTTAGTTTCCTCATCTGAAAAACGGGCACAGTATTCTAACCTTGAAGGACAATCATGAGGATCAAACACATTTATTACGCCATTTCAGACTCAGTCCACCTATTTACAGTGTGTGTATTTTTACCGTGTCCTTCCAGAGTGATATAATAATCAAAATGGTTTTCCCAGCATTTTAACTGAATGAAAAAAATCCCAGAGTTTCATCTGGTTGAGATCAATATTTCATGTGTTTAGTATCTACTTAAGACATTGGCAGTGTTTCTCTATGTGCTTTTTTTATTCATCATCGCAGGGGAAAACTCTCACAGTGTTGTGAACTTAGCTTACTTTATTTACCCAGAACGGAAATAAGTAAATAAAGTAGCAAATTGGAAACTAAACCACTAGTCACAACCACAGCAATTGCCCATGGATGCCCTGTGTATAGACATATTGATGTTCTGTATAAGTCTCCACTGGTTCATCTTTTGAGTGAAATTACAAATAAATACCATATTTTGTAAGCTTAAACTACGCAATTTCTTCCCGTAATGCTGGATAAAGCAGTGCACAGTAGAGTTCCTCTGGAGAAAATGAACTGTTCTCGACCAGAAGAAAAACAGAAGTATGCCACTTTGCACACAATCTGCAGTCTTTGGCTCGACAGTGTTAATGCTTTTAATTCCCATGTGAGCAGCGGTGGGAACAAGAGCAATTAGCGATCCATTTTCCCATTCTCAGTATTTGAGCACGGGCTGAGCAAGTGAGGGGTGTTGCTCTGACTTCAGAAACAGTTTCCACAAAGGAAAGAGCTTTGGCAGACAGTTGGAAGCACTTTATTCTCGTGGCTTTTTATTCCTTGAAGTGAAAGGTATGTTGGAGCATAAGATGCTGAAAGGAAGACAAGGTTCCTCACGTCCCCTCCAGGCACTTAGCCTCCGTCAAAGCCGTGCAGCGGTGGCGAGAAGACAGGGAATGAAGAGCAGCGTTTCTGTGCATCTGACACTGGGAGCACGTTTCTACAGCGGATGTACATTTCACAGAGGCAGGCAGGAACGGTCACTAGACTCGTGTCTGCTTGGCCACTTCCTCACGGGGTCACCCGCAGGCATCATCTGTGTCCCCAGTGTCCCCAACTGTAAAACAAAAGGCTCGGACGAGATGCTCTGTACGTGCTGTTGAGGTTGATGCTTCTGAAGCTCCAGGAAGTGACTCTTCCACTGGCCAAGCAAATCCGCCCAATAATTCTTTCAGGCGATGAAAACAATTGTATTTACCATTCTCCACTTTTAAATGTGACCTGGATAAGATGAAAGCCAGTGACTTTTCAAACCCGACTGCACCTGAGGATCATCTGGGGAGATACTCTATTTTACATTAAATTTTTACTGAAGTATGAATTACATTCATGCAGAAAAGTATACCAATTGCTGTGTTTTCACAAAGTGAACACATTCATGCAACTAGGTGAACTGAGAAAAAAGCACATCGCTGGGTCCCAGGACGCTTTCAAAATCCTAGACCCCCAAGTCCTAGTGGACCACAGAATGAGAATCAATAGGGTGTGAATCAGGGATCATTATCTTTCACAGGGTCCCAAGTGTATCTGACCCAACCAGGCTGATATCATTTGCAAATCTCTGAGGCAGAAATTAATCTGTTATTGTTGTTAAAATAAACATGGGGGCTCTGATCATCCACATGAGAAGGACCTTGGGCACTGCACTAGATGTGTTAGCCTGAGGCCCTGTGTGGCAGGAATCTTATCAACTTGGATTATCTATCCCACAGAGAGTGGCTGTGCTGCAGGCCAGACGCCCTGCCCCAGGCCTTATGCACATTCTAACCCCCAGAGTGACCGACCCTGCAGTGGTTGCACTATACTGTTACTTTCCAGGTGAGGAAACCACAGCTCAGAATGGTTCAACAAGGTGCCTGAAATCACATAGCCAGTGCTGGGTTTAAAAGTCGACCAGATGCAAAAATCCGGTCTTTCCAACTCTCTCCTTCCGTAGCTTCATCCTAAGATTAATACCTGTCCCAACACAAGCAACAAACTGCTAAATACATGCCAGGGTGCACCCTGGCTGACAGGGGCAGTGGCACACGTCACATTTTTCAAGCGCTGCCTCAATTCCAGCATAGGTCGATCCTCACCGCACCATGGAGGTTCTAGACAAAACTCCGTAACCATACTTTTTTTTTAAAGATCAGATAAGGCTGTTTCTCCACACATAGGATTAGAGGAACACTTTCATTCTAGAAATGTAGTTTCGGCCATAAGGAAGTGTGAGGAGCTACATGTATTTTTTTTAGTTGATTTAGAATTTTCATTATAGATCTTGTTGAGAAAAAAATGCTAGTTACCTTTCAGAGCTTAAAAAAGTGTTACATAACCCCCCCCCCCGCCCCAAAGCAGTGTCTAATGTGGTGGTCAACAGTAGCGGAAGTAGAATCAATATTCTATAAAACACACCCTGTGAAATTCACAGTGGACTCTCCCATGTCTCCCCTTCACTTTGCTGTATCATTTGTTTAGTGTTCTATGTGGGGGCTACAAGCGTCAGTCCCTTCCATCGACCTGCACACTCTTAAAAGAAATATGAGGTGTGACAGTGAGTAGAAACGACAATGATGGGAAATGACTGAGGTCAGAAGATGGATCCAATCACCTCTTCTCACAGCTAACCAAGACGGTGATGTTATAATAATAAATACTTATAAAAAAGCTAAAAGCCAAAAGTGAGGACTGATGAGGAAAGAACAGCAGTGGCTTACTCATGGGACTACACGACACGTATTTTTGGGCACCAGATTTCAACTGGGGCCACCTTGGTCCCCTGAGGAGGTGTGGCGATGTCTGGAGACTTTTGGTTGTTGCAGTGAGGGCCGGGCTCTGCTGGGTAGAGGCCAGGCATCCCGCTCACCCTCCCAGAATGCACAAGGCGGAATCCACAACAAAGAATTACCCGGTCTCAAACACCAACAGTGCCAAGCTTGAGAAGCCCTACTTTAGGGAACAGTAATAAATCTCTCACAGAGACCAGCTTTTCTGTAAAAACAATGGGAAAGTCTAAGTTATTTCTACTTGGGTTGAATAACATGGTACTAGGAGACCATATATTTGACAGGGCTCGCTTAGATTCTAAATGAGTGCCCCTCAGGGCTATACTGGAAAACGGAGCTAAGAGGAAACCACTTCCTCTTTCAGACTCAGGTTATTAAACCTTTCTAATCTCTTCTACCCCCAGCACTCTCCCCTCCCAACCAACTCTCCTCTGAGGGCAGAATTTGCTATTCTAATGAGAAATAACACAAACTAAAAAATGATAGCAATGCAAAAATCATCTCTCTTGAGTAAAGTTAATTTAGGTGTATAAAATCTCAATTGAAATAGCCTTCTCTTTAGAACTCTAACTTTGAATAAATGTAGCTGCCATGATGTCCCTAGGAGAGGGTTGCTAAGGAAACCAAAAGCCAACCCCCTAGCTGATGCACTGCATCCCCATTATGGCCCATCAGTCATTTTGAGAGTTAGAGACACCACAGTGAACAAAATGATGACTTTATCTGTTTTTCCCAGGAGAACAGTTTCAAGAAATAGACTTACCCAATGCCATCAGATTATCTAATGACCCCTCCTGGTAATGAGACAGAAAATGGATGTCACTCACAGAAATGCTATATTGGAATACATTTCCAAGTCCTTAATATTATGATTATAAAAAATGTAAAGTAGAATTTCCAAGAGGTTTAAAGACTATGCCCACAATAATAATAATAGGTAAGGTCAATTATATACTGCATATAAGTTTTTATTGTTTGGGGCACAATGCTTTAACTTAAATATAACCCTTGTATAGCTGCTTAAAAACTGATAAAAATCCCATGTAACTCTTTCATAGTGTGCCAGGCACAGGAAGTAGGATTTCTGGTGGGTTTTTTTGATGTATCCATTAAGAGTATGATTACATTTCCAATTCTTACTGCAACAGACAGTGGCCAAGGAGAGTTGTCAGCCACTGTGACCAAGATGACAATGTGTAGAAGGAACAGTTGTCAGAAATTGAGATTGTTCATTTAATAAAGAAAAACCTCGCCCTTCCATGGGCCTGCCTGGCTTCCTCACAACGTAGCAGCTGGATTTCCAAGAGAGAGAAAAAGACAGAGAGAAGGGGGGAGAGAGAGAGAAGGGGGGCAGGGGGCAGTCTGGTGGTAGCTTGGATTCCCTTTTCTAACTTAGTCTTGGAAGTCTGCTGCGTTCTGCTCATGGAGGCCATCCCAAAAGCCTGCCTGATGTCAAGGGGAGGAAACACAGACCCCACAAGTCATGCAGGAGTCTCAATATCACCTTGTGAGAACACGTAAAAGGAGATCGATCGGTGCTGTTGCACCTGGAAAGTAAATTCTGCCCCAGGCAAAATGTGATCTGTATGTCTGAAAAGACATTTCTGGCCGCTTTGAGGAAATTAATTATGGGGAGGTGAGGGTGGAAATGGAGCCTGGTCTGGTGGCCCAAGAAGTCCTGGGGAGAGAGATGATGGTGGCTTAGACTACGGTGGGGAGAATGGGTATAAAAGGCAAAAATGAATTCAGGACTTCAGCACTCAGTTTGGACATGTTACTTTAAAGACCTAATTGGCTCCAAAGACTAATAAGAGCAATGAGCAAGGCGGACTGTGCAGAGACGCTCTTCTCATCTTCCAAGGTGCAGCAGGGCCTGACCCTCGGGGAGAGCGATGTGTTTGCATGCCCCCCCACTCTTCCCCAAACATCTGGGACTCACTACAGAAGGTTACCTACGCGTAGGCTTTTGGTCTGTTTATATTATTTTAAGCACTCATATTTGGAATGAGTGTTTTGGATGAAAAGAACCGCTTTGCTAAATGAAGAACCATCTCAGATCAGCAGAGAGCACCTCACAGTGGCAGTGAAAAAAAAAGCTGGAAAGCTGTCTCTGTCCCTCCAGAGTGCCTGCAGGAAGCCTGTCTTGGACAGACACAGGCTGGAGTCCAGAGAAGTGCGCCTGATTTCGTTCTTGGCAGGTGTGCCCACACCTGCTCCTCTCCAGCCACGGCAGCTGTGTTCTCGAACGAGTCAGGGCTTTGGGGAAACTGGTGCCCACTCCCACAGACCCATGCCTACCAATAAAGTCAGATCCCATTCCCTTCTCTGGGTCCCACATGCCAGACCTCACATTGGCCTCCGCATCCCTGCTACGCACCGCAGAGCAGAGCAAAGAGAACTAGCATTAAAATCAGACAGCACCAGACTCCAATCCCATCTCTGCCAGTTACGAGTTGTTTGACCTCAAAACAGTCGTGCAGCCTTCCTGGGTCTGTTTCCTTCTCCATAAGACGATGTTGGATCATCCTATCTCATGGAGTTTACTGTAAAACTTAAATGAAACACCAAAAAGAGTAGCTAACACACACTAAGTGCTCAGCAAATCGTAGTGACAACTATTACATATTAAAGACTAAGGATGCCACAACATTTAGAAACTCATTCCAGAACTCCCCACAGCTAGCACCAGACACACAGACCATTACAGAACTGGCACTGCCTGCTGGCTGTGGCCATGGCACTTCTTTTTATGGCTCAGTGACCTAAGACGTAGAAGACAGAACTTGCACAGCGAGAGCAAGTGGAAAAATAAGTAAAACCCCAGAGAGCATTTAGGCAAAAACCAACTTAGACGATCGTGGGTTTCTCTGCTTGGCCTGCCAGCTGGATGGCTTGCACATTCCGCTCGAGCAAAGCTATGCTACCTACCCCAGAGCTGCTGCAAACTCACCACTGTTACACGCATGTCAACAACTTGGAAAGCGATTGATTAGCCTGGAAAAGCTGACATTTTTTTACGTATCACCAAAGCCTGGAGCAAAAGCGGATCTGAAGAGCACTTTGAGAGCCGTAAAAGAGCTAATGAGCAACCCTGATGGAGTCACCCAGTCCCAAATGAAATGACTCCAGTGACGGGGAGCCCACTACTTTACAAAACTACTTCTGGCCTAGCCTGTGTTTCTCCAACATTAGCTCCTCTCCACTTCACTCATCTGTTTCTCAGACAAGTGGTTTCCCGCCCACACTTCCTACTGACCTCCTTAGTTATCCACCATACGTCAGGGCAATTTCTCAAAATTTCATGTTTTTCTGTGTTCTCTAAGTTTTATGCATTGAACACGTATTGCTTTGATAATCAGAAAGAATCCTATGGTAAAAAAAAGAAAAGTAGTACTTGCCTAAAACATATTTATGAACTTTAATGAAAAGTAACATTCTCATTAGGTTTTACTGTCAGAAGAATGTTCCCTGACACATCATTTCTCACAGACATCCGGGTTGTATATTCAATACACTATAATCAGAAAGATTCTCACTGACAATTTCGAAAAAAATATTTTTGAGAAATTGTAATGGAAGAACAAAAATTTGTCTATGAGAAGTGTGACTATGTAACGGGAACAATTCCGTTTGTAATCATTGATCCAGCCCCTTTTAATCTCCTAAGTGTTCCAACTTGGAAAATAAATTATGTAGTCACTCTGCCCATAATCCTTCTAACCAGATAAAACCATTATTAATATCAATATTTCACTATAATCCACTCCAGTAATTTTATGCATGTTTCACATTTTTTATCTCATCCTATATTTTATATTCCAATGTTATATTTTACACTAAAATTTTATACTCTAATTTTATATTTTACTAAATATAGTATGTTTTACTAAAATCAGGGCATTCTATGATATTATTCAAAATATTTTACAAATATTTGAGTGGCTACATTTTTTAATTCTAATGTGTTTAATGTCACCCTTATTTTTAGAAACAGGTTATTTCCAAACTTTAGTATTACAGACAGCAGTGTAATCAACATCTTTAGCAGAAAACTCTTCATTTCGGATGATTTTCATCAACAAAATCCCAGAAACAGAATTCTGGAAGTAAAACTACAAATATTTCAAGGCTCTCGCACTGTATTCCATGTTGTTTTCCCAAAGGCTAGACTCACTTTGTATTCCTTCCAGCTTTGTTGAGTGTGCCTGAGTCACTGCATCAGTCTCCAGGATCCAATATTCTCATATTTTACAGTTCTATTACTCTGATAGGTTAAAAATAGCATCTCATTGTTATTCTCATTTCCATTTTGTTGATAATGAGTGAGGATGAAAAAATGCTCAAACGTTTATTAGCCACTGATATGCCTCCATTTTAAATTGTCTTTGTTCCTTTCCCCTTTATTTATGGGGAAATTAATACTTTCATTATTACCTTTTGGCATGAGCTCTTTCCTTATTAAGGATATTGCCCTTTGTCCTGTTTGAAGCAAGTATTTCCCCTGGTTTATTTGCCTGTTAAGCAATTTTGAGAGAAATTGTAATTTGTATATTAAATACCTACTGATATTTTTCCTTTATTTCTTCCACTCCTTTCGAGATCAGAAAACTCCCACCCTAGCCCTATGTCTAGATTTGATCACTCCTTCCTTCTATTTATGCTTAGTTTTTATGATTTATATGTGTTTAAACAAGCTCAGTTCTTCTAGGTCAGGCCACACTATATACTGCTGGAATTTAATAGGAAGCTTTAATTCATATTTTTTTTGCTCTTCTGCTAAGAAATTCTATTACAGCTACAGACTGTCCATTTTAATAAGGGGCTTCTGTTCCAAGGCAATTATGTAAAAGACACAACTAGAAACATAAATAATGAAGAATAAATGTTTTTCCTCTCACTTCATTATTCAGATAGAGAAATTTTACCCAAGCATGAGACCCGCCCCATTTTAACCCAATAAATCTGCTTAAAAATATATACATGTTGCCCTGGGTGGTGTGACTCAGGTGGTGGTAGTGCAGTCCCGCGATGGAAAGGCTGTGGGTTTGATTCCTGTTCAGGACAAATCCCTAGGTTGCAAGCTAATCCCTGGTCCACGTATGATCCCTGCTGTGAGCGAGCAGTGGGGGCAACCAATCAACGCTTCTCTCTTGCACTGATGTATGCCTCTCTCCCTTCCTCTCTCCCTAAAAGCAGTGAAAGAATGTCTTTGGGTGAGGATAAAAATTTTTTTTAAATACACATTTCTTTTGCCTGGGCTCATGGTAGAAATAAATTGGAATTTTGAATAATTAAATCCACTGTTTTCCAGGTAACTAGGCACAGTTTCGGGCATCTACAAAATGAATTCTAGTCTAAAAGGTTTCTTTGAGTTGTTAACCAAAAATTCCATGACAAGGGGTAGAATAATTTCACAATGCAAAAGAAAATCCCAGGCAAACTCTGCAAACAACAGACTATCTATCACAGTTTGCAGAGGTGAAGCAAGTACACAAATTTTTTGATCTAGCTGACATGTTCAATAATCTCCCCAAAATTTTTCACAAGAACTCCTTTCAGCCATTTATTGAGTACAAAAATGTACTCCACAATTACAGATATTTCATGTGCCTTCTATCCAAAGCCTAACAATCCATTCCCAAGGCTTTCCGTCTCCTAAACAAACTGGAAAAAGGAAGCAAATGCTTGGCAATGAAGACTTGCAAAGTGGCCGTGAGGAGCAGTCATGGAGCTGAAAGCTGAAAGCAGGAAAAATATGTTCCATGCAGTCTAGGGTCTGGGCCTGCCAAGGAAATAATTTGTTGTATATAATAGACTCACAGACGTCTGGGACTGAAAGGACCTTTGTGACCATTAATTTAGTCTACCTCTGTGTTTTTAGCCATAACCAATAAAACTTTCTAAATCTATATGCATATTTTAAAGACCAAAATGCAATGTGGTGGGGAAAAAAACAGAGGCGTAGTATGAGGTCAATGCCACCATTTCCTTGGGTAATAATCTATTTAACCCCAATCCTGGATGTTCTTCTGAATATAACGTATTCTTCTTACGTGGCTGGGTTCTCACGGTGTTTGATGGGATACTATACGTGAGACTGCCTGATTCTTGTTAACCACAGACGGCAGTCATGTCTCCCTCCTTCAACACTTCACATCAAGAGACTGGGAGAGACGAGCTGTCAACTTGTCTTGATCGTGCCAACCTGATAACGTGAGGTTATCACGATATTTCAATATTTATCAGCCTTCTGGATGGGAAACCTTCCTCCATGCGCAAATTACGGTACACTCTTCACATTGCAGCTTGAGCTCTTTCCCTCTGGTTTATTAGCCAACGGAGTTGTGAAACGGAAGCTGTCGAATTCAGCAAGATAACCCCTCACCTGATGTTTCTGCAGACTCCGACAGCTGCCGTCCACGCATGGCTGACAGGCCAGAAGAAAGGCTGTTCTGTCAACCAGCATCTGACAAACACCTTCATTTTCCCTTCCTATGTCACATCCCGCTCCCCTTTCTACACCAACGTGCTACACTTCTCCAGTTCTAGGAAAGAACCCCTAAGACATGACACCTGTTGTTATGTTGGACTGTCCTCCTCAGGCTGCCTCTCCCAGCACAGCAAAGGCCAAAGAACACGTTTTGTGAGGCACTTCCATAGTCCGTAAGTTATGTTACGACTGAACTGAACCTGGCACTGGATCCCAGCCTTCCCTCTAAACAGCATCAATGGGCTGTGCTGAATGCTGTCCTGTCTTGCTTCTACTGGTATATGGGACTGACCGGTGTACGGCAAAAGTCCTTTCATGTATGGAAAATACTCAGTAAAGTAGGAGGAACTGAAGAGAACACCTTTCATTTTCCATGTTAGGAAAGCCCAGGCTCAGGGAGGTCCAAGGAGGCACCAAATCCATAAGTGAGTTAGTCAATGTACAACAAGAAATGAGCTGCATTTGGTCACTTAATTTAGTCTGTTTGTCAATCCCCAAACTGATGAAAATAATTTATACAACTCAGGTCACTGTGTCAGAAGTCACTCTTTAAAACCACATATTGAAGTCACTATGAGGCTGGGGAAGCTTAACATCACTTGAGAGAGTGGCTGAGGCCAATTAATTCCTGGCACAAAATTGGCAACCAAGCAAAATCAGTGCAAAGAATCAGTAATTTTTTTTTCTACCTACGAATAATAATAAAAACAATTAATATAACAGTATTACAGTGTAATCATTGAAATTATTGCTCATTAAATATTTACTTCCTTGCCTATCCAAATGTGGTAAAATCTAACCTACCCTACCGAGGTTGAGGTCACCATGTGGTCTGCTTCGACACACAGAACGGGAGCAGATGTGATGTACGCAGAGGACTTAAATGTGCCTGTGTCTCCTGACAGCTGGGAGCTCCAGGGACCTAAGAAGGCCAGGGCCCAGCTACGGACTCTTAGCCTTGGCCCTGGAATCTACACACCTGGAATAGAAATAAACCCAACCAGCATCCTGGAGCCAAGCCCAGCTGCCCAGTCAAGCCCCTAGTAATGCAACAAACCTACGGACCAGGACAAAAGAATAAATGTGGGTCACTGTAAGCCCCTAAGTTTTGGGGGTGGTTTGCTACACAACATCACTGTGGCAATAGTTGCTAATAGGTACAATTAGCCTTTGAATATGAACTAATAGACTGTGCTGGGCACGTTAATGATTTCACTTTAGTCTGCTACTCACACCAATGACAATAATAGGTGACACTATTTAACCCCATATTAGAGATGAGGATCTGAAGCTTCAGAAGCATTAGAAGAATTACCCAAGCAGACATGATAACAAGTGGCTGAAATATGATTTGAGTCAACATTTTCTGATTCCAACATCTTTGTTAAGTCTTAGCTCTGCATTCTTTTAACTTTTCACTTGAATGGGGGAAATGAAAGCTATAGTTTGGTACTTATCAGGGTGGTTACAGTGTGGGCATGCAACCAACCTACTGCTCAGCTCCACTCCATCCCACTCCCACTGTTACCACACATAAATTGTTTCAGCTTTTGCCAAGAACTAGGCTGATTCAGCTCTTAGGAGTTCACTCCACGCAGCAATGATAAAGAGTTCTCCTAGGGAGACAGACTGGTAATTTCTCAGGGAACTTCCACAGCAAAATGCCACTGAGCCTAGGAGATGCACGTCCTGGCCATGACAAAAATAAGTGATAACACTGTTTAGATCTTCAGTGTCATCTCCCGAACTCTCCAAGCCATGGGAATCATTACATATGAAATATTCCCGGCTTTGAGGGTGGTGAGAGCAAAATGCAACAAAATATTTTTATTTCACATAAAGAACAATTTTTTTATAATTAACTTCTTCAGGGTTTTTTTGTAATCTTTATGAGTATTTGCTGAGGGCTTCAAAATTACCTCAGTGCATCCCCATTATTAATTTCTGAAAATATTGTTTATAAAAATGAGGGAACCCTTTTTCAAGACCTGGCTATATGCCTCTGTTTCTTTGATTCCCTCTATTAGCCTCATTTTCTCAAATTCTGACATCGGTGATACTTGGCCAAAGTTATGGAGAAAGGTCCACCTCCCCTCACGAGTCCCAATGGGAGGAATGTCTTAATAGCCCCAAAAAGGCAGGGATGAAAGTTCTTTGAATGTTCTGTATATGGTCTCTCCTAAGGGTTTTGATCTTCCCACGAAAACAGGAAGGAGATAGGCAACAGATGGTAGAAATTGGTGCTCAGCTAGGATGCAACATCCAAAAGGGGTGGGACCTGCCGAGTCAAGCATTTTGCAAATTGTTCTTCCAAAAATAATTTTTTACTACAGTATTCAGAAAAGATCAAGTTGCACTGTCTTATTAAGTAGAACTAGACTATGAACCTATGGTTAGTTTCATTATTGATATTAAGCACATATAGAATAATTCTATTTCACAATGCCAATAACAGCATGCCACTGCAGACTAAATGGCGTAAATCTTACGTTAAACTGATGATAATCCAATTACATCAAGGTATGTCTTATAACAATAAACAACAGATGCACTAATAAATAGTAGAAAATCACAGTAACTGACTGAACTCTTCTATCAGTCTTCATAAAGCACAAAGGTAAAAATCAAACAGAATCAAAACTAGCTCTCTCTCAGCCTCATCTCCACAAGCAGCTCTTTCCTGCCACCAAGGACATTTCTTCAGAATAAATTGTGTTTGAGTCTTCTTCCTTCTTTCCTCCCCTCCTCTTTCCCTTCCCTTCCTTTTAAATTTACTGCATTTTAATTTTCTGTTTCTGTGTCTTTCCTTCCTTCCTTCCTTCCTTCCTTCCTTCCTTCCTTCCTTCCTTTATATTCAGACTTAACATTGAAGAAGAGAAATCTGAACGTGTAGACTTCAGCTGTTCATGGGCGCTCAACCCACTACCTTCCCTCCGCTCTCCAGAGCATCATCCGATTACTTCACTTCAGAACTTGGAGAGTTACCATGGTAACAGTTTTCCAACCTTTTCCTTTGAAGAGAATCCCTCCTGCCCTGAGGGAAATTACCTGTGAAGTACCCATCCGGCTATTTGTTCTGCTGGTTTCAGTCTTCATCTTTTATCTGCAGTCAGATCAGGTCAAGAGCCTTGCCAATGGCCTGTGTAGTGGAACAGCATCCAGCTGACTCAGGGCTGGGCTGGGGCCCACTCTCCCTCTTTCCTCTCCCCACCCCTTCCCCATCTGTCCTTAAAGTGTACAGATTCGGTGCAGGGGGAGAAGGCACAACAGCAAAGCCTCTTTACAAAAACACCTGCCTTTTTTACAACTGCTGCCCAGGTGCTAGGGAATGAAGTCCCTGTCCTAGAACTTGACAGATTTCCTCTACCATGACAGGGAATTTCCCTCTTTACTGGTTTGCCACAAGTAAAAGCAGCAACCCCGACCAGCTGCCACTAACCAGAGCAACTTTATTACATTTGGCCCAAAGGACACCTGTTTCAACTGGAATACTGTGCATGTCAGCCAAGAGGAAAGTTGGCCAGATGCTGTCCTAGGTTAGTGGATGGATGGGCCGGCCTCACTTACCCCTCTGCGGCCTTCTTACTGTCAATGTTCCTGCTTCCCATTGCTGTGGCAGTCTTCCTTTCTGCTCCAGCATCTGCCCTCCGCCTGTAATCAGGGAGAGAGATTAGACATTAGTCACTTAATGGTGAGATGATATATGAACGCAGTCCCTGACAAGGATAACAATTTCTTTGTATGGCTCACTTTCTGCAAAATTGAGGGGCTGACATTTACTCCCTGTCTGATCTACTTCTCTCTCACTAGAAGTCAAGGACAGAATATTAGCTTGAGCTATGGGTGCTACTTATACATTGAATGACTTACTTTAGGTTTCACTTGGGAGCCAAGGGAGCTCCACCCAGTTAAATATTGAAAGATACAATGAAGTCCATAATACACATGACCATGGATGTAGGTCCATTAACATAAGCTTGGGCTAACCTGTAGGTCATTAAAAAGTAGAAATGTAAGGAAAGGAAATGGACTAAAATTTTAAATGAAGTCTTCAAGGAATCAGAGCCCAGGATACTATTGACAATGACTGATAATCATTCATGTTGATATTGATAAATCTGAATAGCAAAAAAGAGAGACAATTAATGACCAGCTTAGAGTTTTTACAGGACATTAAATTAGGAGAATTTTTCAGTCTCTGTCGCATTCGGACAATGAGATTTGGAATTAGGGCAGCCTTCACTCACAGGATAAGAAAAATAAAGAGTGGTAATCATCATTAGCCACATTATCTGCTTCTCTTCCTTCAAAATAGCTTACATAAGACACCAAAAGGAATACACTGGGTTGTCAGATTCAAGTGCTTCCCCCGGAGAAGATGGAAACCTGGGACACTGTAGGAGGGTTTGGGGACAGGGCTTGCTGAGTACCTCTGTGACTAACAGGAAGTGGTCACAGCACTTCCCCTGACATCTGCATTGTATTTAGCCTCATTATGTTGAGTTTTATGAGGATATAAGGCTGGCAAGACACTTTAGAAAACTGGGTGGCACTTCTAGATTCAAACAGAATTTTTAAGGGGCACAGGTAGACTCATTCCCTTGCCTATTCATTCCTTTGTTAACACAGGAAAAATGCATTTGCTTACATATTATAAACCCACGAAGTGGGAAAATGGAACCACTGTATAACTTGGAGACAACATTTAAAAATCAGCACTGTTTCTTTGTGCCCAACAAGGGTTCTGATTACCATGCTCCTTGGAATTGATCTAAAACTCACGTTACTCACTCCTTCATGCAAAACTGGTACTTTCTAGAAATGGGGAGAGAGGTTTAGGGCTGGGCTTTTTATCTCTCAGTCTTGGTAAAGTGGTTAAGAGTCAATTTAAAGCTTCAGGTCAGATTCACAAATACAATGAAGTTGAACCTACGCAGCAAAATAATAGAACTGTGAGGTCCATTCTTTCATACTTTTTTCCTTGACAAAAGAAAAATACAGTTAACAGGGAAAACACAAGTATTCATTTTAGGGATCTCTGTGCTTTTGATGTGAAAGAAATCTTGAAATTCAAAACTCTTGGTATACAGGGTCCTGCACAAATAATGCCCCCATTTTATTACAAAATTATTAAGCATGTAATTCTGTAATATAACAATATCACACTTAACTACACCACATGATATTTTAGGTAAAATGTTCAAATTAAAACTATAAATTATTACACCCATATGATTACCCTACCAACCACACTGAAGCAGGTGTTACTTCTGCCGGACCCTGTATATTATGATGTCACTCAACTGCAGATACCAAGAGCGGGCCAGTCTCAGACTACTTCATGGGGGAAGTTTTCACTTGCAAACCAAATTAAACAGAGTGTGGATTATTAAACAACAGTCAGCTAGATATCCCTCCAAATGAAAAGGGCTTATTTGGGGAAAAACAGACAATTGCAATGTGGAACACGTAGCCCTGGCAAGCCATGTGCAAATCTGCCAAGACGAGTAAGAGGAAGTTCTTTTATAGAAAGGGAGAGGAAGTTAAGAGGGCTTTAAACTCAGAGTTCTTCCTGGAGGGCCTTGTAACACATGGCTGTGAGAGCACCCTCCACAGGCTCTCTGCATTCCAGTCTTGGACGAGGTCGATTAATATTTTGCAAGGGAAATTCATTGGTATCTTGCAGCCTCCCTTTCCTTCTCTATGAAAAGTGGCAATTATCTGAATAGCTTTTTAAGAATTTTATTATATTTTATTGATTCAAACTCATTTATATTCAATTGTAACATAAGCTCAACAAAAGAACTGTGGGAAGTCAATTGCTTTCCATAAAACAGAGACTATAATATAAAAAGATCATGTGACAATAGCAAACTATAAATACTTATAAAAAGTTTGAGGAAAATAACCCAGACCTATATGAAGAAAATTATAAAGCCCTACTGTAGTCATGAACAAATACCTAACAAAAAAAAAGGAGATGCAAATTATATTTCTGGGTGGGAATATTTCAATATTCAAAGGTATATAGTTATCCCAAATTGACCTGTAAATTCAGTTTAATTCTAGTAAGAATTCCAATGGGATGTTTTATAAAACTTAATTATGTTTTTTATCTAGAGGAGCCAATGCATACAATTAGCCAAGATATTCTTAAAAGTAAGTAAGCTTCTATAATTAATAAAACTACTATAATTATTAGCAAAAAATATATACACAAGCAAATTGACAGACCAAGCTACAAAATGCAGAAACGGACCCATGTCTACTTTGAAATTTAGTATAAGATGAAAAGCAGCAATTCAACTTCAACTAAAAAACTTACTGAATAAATGATGTTAAGATGGTTTACTATTCTAATCATTAGACTGGCATAAGACATTATTACCTTACCATACACTTAACTAAATACTAAATATAATGAAAGTCTAAATATAAAATTCATAAACACATTTTTAAAATAGAAACTTATGTTCCTAATGTTGGAAAAATAAAGGTCTTTATAAACAATATCTAAACCTAAAAAACAACTAAGAAAAAGATTAGCATATTTAATCACATGAATAGAAGACTTTAGAATAAACTAATTTAAGCAAGGTTTCAGGGTATAAGGCCAATACACCAAATCCAAAATACATCTATATACTAGTAGCAAACAACTGGAAAATAAAAGTTAGAAAATTAATGTATAATACTGTCAAAAAAAATAAAATACTTAGGAAACACTAACAAAAGATCAGCAAGATCTCTACACTGTAAGCCAGAAAACATTACTAAGAGAAGTATAAAGACACAGTACGTTCATGGATTGGAAGACTGAATATGGTTACACCAACTTTTCAAAGAACAAATTGGAAAGACTTAAACTACCTAATTTTATGCTAATCCAGAAAGATATATGCATACCTATGTTCACTGCAGCATAATGTGCAATAGCCAAGACATGGAAACCACCCGTATGTTCATCGACAGAAGAACAGTTAAAGATGTGGGGTGTATACACAATGGGATGCTACTCAGCCACAGAGAGGTGAAATCTTGCCATTTAGTAAAGCACGAACGGACCTTGAGGGGATTATGCTACGTGAAAAGACTCAGATGGAAACAAACACCATATAATTATAATTTCACTCATATGTGGAACATAACAAAACCTAAACAAATGAACAACAAAAACAAAAATACTCATAGAGGCAAACAACAGACTGGTGGTTACTAGAGGGGGGTGAAGAGGGCAACACAGGCAAAGGGGGTCAACTGTGTGGTGACAGGTGGAAATGAGACTTTTGGTGGTGATCATGATGTCAAATTATAATGCTGCACATCTGAAACCTTTATAATGTTGTAAACCAATGTTACCTCAATTAAAAATAAAAAAAGGGGAAAAAAAGAAAGAAGGAGGAAGGCCGGCCTTATTGCACAAAAATGATGTTTCTGTTAAAACACCCTATTGAAATGATTTGTTAATATAAAAAAGGCTAACTTTATTGCTTTACTTCTTGCAAATTTTTAATTTATTTTTTATTGTGTTTTATTGTTTATGCTATTACAACTGTCTCTAATTGTGCCCCCTTTGCCCACCTCCACCCAGCTCCACCCTCTGGCAATCCCCACACCACTGTCCATGTGCACGGGTTATGCATACACGATCTTTGACTAAAGCCTTCACCTTTCACCCAGCATCCCCTCCCCTTCGAGAGCGCTCAGTCTGTTCTATGTATCCCTGGTTCTGTTTCCATTTTGTTCATCAGTTTATTTTGTTCACTAGATTCCACATATATGTGAGACCATATGGTATTTGTCTTTCACTGAGCGACTTATTTCACTTAGCATAATAATCTCCAGGTCCATCCATGCTGTCCCAAAAGGTAAGAGCTCCTTCTTTTTTAATGCTGTGCAGTATTCCACTGTGTAAATGTACCACAACTTTTTTATCCACTCACCTACTGATGGGCACTGGGCTGTTTCCAGATCTTAGCTACAGTAGATAATGCTCCCGTAAACACAGGCGTGCATATATTCTTTTTGAATTGGTGTTTCTGGATTCTTATGATATATTCCCAAGAGTGGAATCCCTGAGTCAAAAGGGAGTTCTATTTTTAATTTTTTGAGGAAACTCCTTACTGTTTTCCATAATGGCTGCACCAGTCTGCATTCCATGAACAGTTCACAAGGGTTCCCTTTTCTCCACACCCTCGCCAGCACTTACTTGTTTTGTTGATTTACTGATGGTAGCCATTCTGGCAGGTGTGAGGCAATATTTCATTATGGTTTTAGTTTGCATCTCTCTGATGATTAGTAATGTTGACCATCTTTTCATATGTCTCTTGGCCATCTGTATGTCCTCTTTGGAGAAGTGTCTATTCAAGCCTTTGCCCATTTTTTAATTGGGTTGTTGGTATTCCTGGTGTTAAGTTGTATAAGTTCTTTACATATTTTGGAAACTAAACCTTTATCAGATGTATCACTGGCTAATATGTTCTCTCATACAGTGGGTGCCCTTTTAATTTGATGGTGGTTTCTTTGGCTGTGCAGAAACTTTTTAATTTGATGTCGTTGCGTTTATTTTTTCCTTTGTTTCTCTTGCCTTGGGAGATATACTGGCAAAAATATTGCCACACAAGGTATCTCGAATTTTACTGTCTGTTTTCTTCTAGGGTTTTTATGGTTTTACAACTTACACTTCAATCTTTTATCCATTTTGAGTTTATTCTTATGAAAAAGACTAACTTTAAAGCTATAGTAATTAAGACAGTGACATCAGGTTTGACAAATAAATCAATAAAATAGGGTGTGGGTGTGTGTGTATATACATACATACGTGTGTGTATGTGTATCACCCAGAAATATACAAGTATTCATAAGGTCATTTAATTTTTAACGAATGCACTAAAGCAATCCAATACAGAAAAGAAATTATTTCCAGTAAATGGTGGTAGAGTTGGGCAAAATATACCAAACAAATATACACAAATGTAAAAGCAAGGGAGGCAACATTAGTCAAGGTAAAATTCAAGAAAATCAGATGTAAAAGGGAAAGAACGTTTTGAATGGATAAAATTTCTTACTACACTAAGAAATCAGAACCACCACTGAACCCCCTTGCATCAAAACATGTAAAACAAAACTATTAGAGATCTAAGAATTCAACAAAACTGTGAGGTGAAAATTTTTTAAGCCTTCTCTCTCTAAATTTGACAGATCAAGTAAACAAAATGAAGTAAGTTTGCAAATACACTTAAATTACACGAATTACTATGCTTTAACAGCTTATTTAAAAATTAATTTGTCCTCCACAACAAAAGGACAACCCAATTTGAAAACGAGCAAAGGACTTGAATAGGCATTCCTCCAAAGGTACACACATAGCAAATAGGCACATTAAAAAATGTTCAACATCATTAGTCATTAGAAAAATGCAAATCAAAACCATGTGACACCACCTCATACCTATGTGGATAGCTATAATTTTTTTAAAAATCAATAAAACTAATGTGGACACAGTTCTCACAGAATGTGTGCCTAGAACTGCCTCTTCCTTTGGCTGAAATCATGGGAATTAAGAGTCCCAGCTAGTTCAGTGATTACAGAGTCCTTCTACTGAAAGTATAATGTTTGTGTCATTATTTTTCTTCTCAAAAATCACGTCAGGAGACCAGAAAGGAACACAGGTAAAAGTTCGGGGGCTACCTGTGGAAGATTTTCCAGCTGAGACCTTGACTTCAACCACACAGCTTTTCTTTGCAGGCTCGATATTCTGTGCTATGATGTGTGCCTCTGAGATCTACAGATGTTATCTTTCTCCAGGCCCTTCCTGGCTTCCTTTGATAATATATGTAATTACCTATTTCCCTTCCCTATTACCTTCTGCATATTATCACCACCATCTGGGTAAATGAGACTAGAGAGGCTAGCATTAATGAAACAAGGACTGGGAAATCTGTCTTTATTAAAGAGGAAACTGAATAGCTGAGAGGGTCAAGATGGAAAAATAAACTACAGTGTGGAGGCGGCTGATAAGAATCAATTGCCTAGATTTATAAACTTTAGAATTATATAAAAGCATGCCATATTGTGCTATTTTGAATTCTTTAGGAAAATGTTTGTACTTCCTTACACATTACATCTAAAGTTCTAAGTGTCATCCATCAGTTCATTATTTTGGAATTGGGTGTTTGAATTTCTAAAACTGCATGAGAAGGATTCACATTTTATATTGCAGAAACAGACCTCTGTTCTAGTTAACTCAGTTTCTCCGAATTCCACATCAATGGAACAGACAGTAACGGTCCAGGGATGACTCACCTGCTAAGCTGCTGTAAAAGTCGGTTTTACGGTGAGACAAACAGCTTTACTCTACAAACTTATGATGAGAAAAATGGACTGTTCGTGCTTCTTTTTCAGTTTTAAAAATGTTTCCAAGCCTCATCGGTAACATGTGCAAATATAAAACATGTTACCTCTCAACTATGTCCCCGCACTACAGCTGTTAGTGCCACTAAAGCGACCACTTGCCAAGATATAAAGGAAGAGAAATACCGTAACTCAAGGGAAATGTCCAATTTGATTTCTGTCCTTTTCATTTTTCTGTCTTGGCTTCAAATTTCAAGCATGGTCAGTGAGTAATGTTTTTAATTGGAAGGAAGAGATAATATATGAATGTGCACAAATTAGCAGGAGAGGCAATTTAATTACAAATGAGCCAGGACTCTTACTGAGAAATATCAATGGAGGAGTTTTCACCTCCTCTACAATGTATTAAACCTGAAGAGGAAATACAATGGATGTTCTAAGGTAGGCTTAATTTGGAAGATAGAAAGATAGTTTAAATATATGATGTAACCTCTACTTAAGTCCTATTTTTGCTCATGAACTAAAAAAACATTCTATAGTCATTTTCTCAATAATCTTCCTTCTAAGGCAGCTGTACTAATCGGCTTAAGGGACAAAACGTCCAGACCAGCCCCCCTGTGCTACTAACTGGCCCCACCACCCTAACAAGAAAACCCTCACTTATTGACCCCCAAAGCCCAGCCAGGTGTCCTGTTTGACGCCGTCACGTCAGGAGACACGCAGCGCTTCTCCTTTCAGGCCAGACTCGGAGTTAGCCCTGGGAACGACATGAAGAAAAGGACACAGCCCTTTCTTTCACGAGGCTCACAGTCTAGCGGCAAACACGACATCAGTCAGAGGGATGATCGCTATACTGGAGACAGAGAATAAGCTAAGTGGGTCCCCAAGGAGAGAGTGGTCACGTGTTACCTTTTTTACTGCTGTTAAGATGACCAGTCATTTCCACCTTAACTCAGGCAACCCACTGGTCTTGGCGTGTGCAGTTTTAGCACAGAAAGCCCCAAGTCCTAGGAAACCCCCCAGTCATGGGCAAACCAGGAGAGCCAGTCACCTTATCTCACACTGACCTGCCTGGCCTCTTGCCAGCCCACAGCTGGAGCCTCAGTATGTTTCATCACTTCATGCTCCTGGACCCAGTGTGCAACCTCCTCAAGTTCCCAGAATGGGGACTTCGCTAAGGATGTGTCTTCACCCACCTAGCCAGTCTTCTAGAGACTCAATCTATGAAAAAGACACCAAATGTGTGCACAGTGGCTCATATGCACAGTTTCTTCCTGTGTGTCATCTAAAAGAACTTCCCAAGAGCCTGTGAAACACGCTGGGCAAGATTTAATGTATATTCTGGCCTTACAGAAGATCATGTTATGGCTGAATTAGAGATGACTTACTGAATATAACACAGCGAGGGTGAGGCACCAATAGGACTTCCCTTTTCAAAATCATGGGCTCAGAATCTGGCTCAAATCGAAAGCAATTTATAAGCTATGTGACTTTATACAAGTTACATAACCTCTGCTCATCTGAAATTTGGAAAGCAAGCCAGAACTTACTGAACTAAGGGAAATCATGTAGGCATCTGATAAATTGCTTAGAAAATGGTAGCTTTCAGAATAGTCTGTAATTTAATAATGTTTTGTTTCTCCTGGGCAGGAGGAGTGTTTGAATGAGAGCAAGATTCCTTGTCAGCAATAGAGGTTTAAAACCTTCCCAAATGCGCCTGAATGGGAGAATTAGTCAGAACAGATGTGTAATTCAGGACTGAGGATGACAAGACAAAAGGCAAAAGAGATGCATCCATGTCTGGGATAAAGCAGAAGATGGGGCAAGAAGGGAGAGGGCAAACTTGCAGCTCCTCAAAGAAAGCCATAGCCAGGAGTACCTCTGGCACTGACCTAAGTACAAGAGGCTGGCCAGTGATGCTGTTATTCCCCATCACTGGCCAGCCATGTATATACCATTCACAGGGATCCACGTCAGGCCTACAGATGGACATGCAGGATCACAGAGCACCTGGAACTGTTCTTACCTGCAGTAGCTCGACCAAAGCTTTACATCACCATAACTTCCGTGTATTACAACAGACAAGCATCACCAAAGACTGAACACTTGTTTATAGGAACAGGAAGTTTAAAGACTGGGCAACTATAGTAAGCAAGGTGTGTTTAAATCTCCCCATGATCCCATCGTCCAAAACTGTGGCTGTCACATGAATCACTATACTTCCAGTATTTTTTCAGTTTGCCTAAGCACATCTGTGGATATGCCTGAGTGTGTATGTGCACACTTGAGTGTTTACTGAATAGTCCCGCCCCCTGCTCCTTCTGCACAGTCACCTTTCCTGAGAACAGGTCCCTCCCCACACCACCCACAGGGACCTGGGAAGGCTGCCAGTCAGAGGACCCAACAGCCACTGCAAATAAATCCAGAGATCATCACGTGTCCTTCCCTGGGGATTGTATAAATGCTTATAATGGGGAATGTTTATTTTTCCACATGGAATATGCTATACTATAAATAAATTATAAATATTGTGAATGATATATTTATAATGTTACTATATATAATATTTATTAACATTATTCCATGCAAAGATGAAATGATGTTAGCTCATATTCATTTTAAACCCTAATAATAAATTGTTTTAAAAGGTTTAAAAAGTCTGAAAAAATTGGGAATGTTAAATGAAACAGAACAATCTGAATCTTCAAAAAAGTGTTCAGAGCATTTAACAATAAGGTCATCATAATATGATTATAGTGCAGTAACTTTTATGAGATGTAAGTTCTTCCTAAATATCATTTTTACATTCCACGTTGGCCCTGATACAGAAATGCTGCCAGGAAGACCAACAACATTTGCTTTATTAGATTCCATGCAATTCATGCTGCTGTTATCAAAGGCAATCTGCATATACAATTTATGGTTTATTTTGCAACCTTTCTGATTTAATGATTCAGTAGAAATGATCAAATTATGCTCCCATAGTAACCGTCAAAAATAAACAAATGATCTATTTTTCCATCATCATTTGGCCTTACCACATACACCTCTGTGACACAGATCACACTTGAAGCTAAAACAAAGGTGCGTGTTCTGTTAGGTGTTTTGTGGGAATGAAACCACCACCTCTGGTTCTGAAAACCTTGCAAGATCTATATCACGGTCTCTGATTTTCTGATTTGCTCTGATGTTCTCAAGTAAATACGAGGTCCCCCGTGTTTTTATTTTCCTCTGCTCTCTTTCGTTCTTTTTGAATAGGAAGGATGTTACCTGCCTTAGCAAGGGACCGTATTTGAAATCCTGCACTCTGAGGTACATAGGCTGCCTCTTTCTCCTTTATAACACAGGAGTAGCACTGCCATCTCCCAGCAATGCCCACCGGGTCTCCTCTGTTTAAGGAAATGACATCTCTTAGAAGTGATCCCCTGATATAACACATCTGCTTGTTCCTTGTTGAAAAACTCCATTCACCCTCTTTCTGTGTAGTAAGCATGTCCATCACAATTATAAAGTAAGTTTCTAATTTAGCAGGCATATTGTTGTTATAAAGAATGCTGAGTCATAAATATCTTCAGAAATAGTGAAAGATATCTCAAAACATTTTGAATCAAATAACATGGAGTATTTTCCTTAAAGCCAACTCTAAAAAGCTGGCAAATACATAACAGACCTTTGGTCCTTTGTTCAGGGTAAGGCCATTCTGGTTGGGACTGAGTGGCTGGCTGGCTTATCGGTATTTGTTTATTTGATGTCTGTACCAGTTTTCTAGGGCTGTCCTGACAATTTACCACACACTGGGTAGCTTAACGCAACAGGAACTTATTCTCTCATGATTCTGAAGGCCAAAAGTCCACATCAAGGTGTCTGTAGGGCCACATTCCCCCTGAAGCTTCTAGAGAGAATCTGTTCTTTGCCTCTTCAAGCACCTGGCAGCTCCAGGTGTCACCTGGCTTGTGGCTGCATCACTCCAAGGTCTGCCTCAGTCTTCACGTGGCCACCCTCTCTTCTCCTGCACCTCAGAGGCCCTCTGTCTTTCTCTTTTAAGGACACTTATCACTGGATTTAGGGCTCACCTGGATAATTTGGGGTGATTTCATCTCGAGATCCTTAACTTAATTACATGTGTGAAGACCCTTTTTCCAAATAAGGTTTCACCCACAGGTTCTAGATAGACCTCTCTTCTGGGGAGCCACTATTCAACCCACTACAGTACCTGACGAAGTTTCATTTATTTATAAAATATTGTTTGCAACTTAACCTACCAATGCTGTTATTACCATTATTAGGTTCCTCTTGGCAGTTACTGGTACCGTCCAGGGTTGGGTACAGGTGAGAGCTGTGGGTCTCCTCTCCCACCTCTTCACCACCTGGCTCTATGCACAATGAAAGCAAGTCCCAAACCAAATTCTGGCGCACACACACACACATTCATTCGCACCCTGGCACAAAAACACGTGTTCCATTTGCCCTGTGACTCAATGAATCCCTCGCTCCTCACCAGCTCAGGCCCTGCAACAAGCACCTCAAAGGAAAGGCTCGCTCATGGAATAAGCAACAATATTCTAGAGGCAGGATTCTGCTAGATCTCTAGGCTAGAGTTTCTCAAACTGCTGTTTGCACCCCACTAAGGAGTTCTGCAACCGAGTGGATCGCAACCAGCCATTTACAAAATGAAATACCGTAGAACTGAATCGAACAGAAAATAACAGACTGCATTCCATGAAGTGAGGGCAAGAAGTGCTTTCTCTGGAAACTTTTCCTTTCAATGTATATATGCATATTTCAATGATATAAAATATGTATATTACTACATAATTTATTTATGTGACCTAAAAACAGCAAGAAATTATATCCTAAGGTGATCTGAACACAGGATTTGATAAGAGTCCTTGGGCCTAAGGCATCCACTTCATAGGTACAGGCTCTGCAAACCCACACACAAAAAGGTTGTCCTATACCATTATTTCTAGTCAGTCCACATAACTGAATACCACTCATCTCACCAACACAAAATCATTTTAAACATCATTCATGCTGATCAGCAAATATTCTAAAGACAGTCAAAAGCTTGTAATAGCTTCCCCTTAGAATGTAGGCTTCTGATTAAGTTCACTAAAATGCCAGCTGCCCCAAGTACTTCACCTGTTACCTACCCATTGCTGAAGTACAAATAAAACAACAGCATACTCTGTGCACTGTAGTGTGTGTGTGTGCACGTGAAACCGACGGTGTCAACGTTACTCCTCCCTGCCACACAGGCATGTCGGAGGAAGACTGTGATCTAACTAACACAACATACTGCTATGCTATGATGGTTGACATTCAATGTAAAACAAACCACGAGGAAACATATCCCTGGAAGCCTCACCTGACACCTGAACAAATGGGGTTATGAAGCCGAGGGTTACAAGGATATAATCTCAGGTCTAAATGTCCGGTTCTATCTCAAGCAGTAGGTTTCAGATTTCTCCTCTAAAAAGGGTGAATAGGTATCCATTATCTGAGACACAATGAATATGTCATATAATAAATATGTCAAAGGCAAACACGGAGTGCAGACTCTGACTTCATTCTGTTCTTACAGTCAGAGAGCCCAACATGAGGAACATCTCTAAGTACACACCGGGGAATTGCTCTGAGCCTTTACACGTGGTACCCAAAAGCGGAGCATCAGGACTGGCAAATAGAATTTGCAGGGCCCAACGTCAAATGAAAACATGCAGCTCTTTTTCAAAAAGCAGGAAAGAAAGCTCTTTTTCCCCTTCTGTGATCTTTCACTCAGCCTCTCATGCAGAGTGTTTTTATTTGCTGTTTAATTCTGAGCCCCCATGGGCACAGGGTTGGTTATTGCAGTAGTGGGGACTGACCTTTCATATGTGCCTGGGGCCCGCCCTGTGTCTCAGAGCACACTTGCTGGAGGTCACCCCTCCCTGAGCCTGTTCCCAGGGCGGTAACTGCTCCTGGGTGGGCGCTGGGCAGCAGACAGCCAGGACCCATGTCAGGGAGGGGGTGGGGGCAGGACTGCTCCTGACCTGGGGCCCCGAGTCCCCAGAATATGCTCCGTTAACCTACTGGACTGCACTTACAAAGCAGAAATTCAGTGATAAAATCATTAAGAATGTCAAGGTGGCACCCACAGTCCACTACTCCCCAAGTGTGGGTCCTTCTGGAGTACAGCCCACGTGACTGTCCTGGCTGCCCACTCATGAAGCCTGCCTGGTGAGTATCTGCCATTTTCCAGGGTCTCTGGTGTTTGGGGTCTCTTTCCAACTAAGATGCCTCTGAGAACCCCCTGGACATGCAAATCCATGATTCTTTCTCATACCTTCACCAGAGGCAGCAAGAAAAGCAAGTCTACCATAACAACTTTACAAACAGCTGGAACTTCAACATTCGCTAGTTGAGAGGATGACAAGACTTTACATGTTACAACCCCTACCATCCAGAACTCTGCACCTAGAACTCTAGAGTTGAAGTTCAAATTTATCCTTAGACACGTTAGGCCAAACCCTGTGAAATTCTCAATATTTAACTGCTTTGGTTTTTACAAGCTCGAACAGCAAATTTATGGTGAAAACCAGGGTTCAACTTTATGCCCCATTATCAGCCCCTTCTGGACATTACTCTTTTCCTGCTGTGCACACTTTTCTCAAACCCCTCTCTAGACCACCGCACAAGGTGTCACTACTTAGACCACACAGGGTGCACCTCTGCTAGCTGCTTAGATTATCTGCACGGGGCCTTCCTCATCACAGTGGGAAGATCCACTGCCACTGCAGGCGGATGAGGATTTGGGGTTCATTCCACCCTTACTCCTTTTGGGTGACCTTCTGTTTCACTGAGCACCTGGAAAAGCACCAGGCATTTGAGTCACTGAGCTATGTGGTTTATTATCTCATCTCACTTCATTTCAAAGCCGCTACTGCCCCTTCTATAGTTGAGAACGTTGAGCTCAGAGCCTTAAGTGACTTACTCAGTCACACAGCAGATAAGTAGCTGAGCCAGGGTCCAAACAAGGTTATCTTGAAAAAAGATTTCTTATTAGGAACAGAACTCTGTCTCACACATTGAACAACCCGCACCCCAATTCACTCTTTAAAACCTGCAACGAGCCACAGGCAGCTCCTGAGTCCTCAGAGCACAGCAGCCAGGCGCACACCTGAAGTCAGCGGTCCCACCCTCCCGGAGCCCCGCAGAACCCAGCACTCTTTTGTTTACACTGGGGGGAAACTGAGAGCCAGTAAACTCTATCAGTGCCTGAGGCTACTTTGGTTCAAATTCTAGCCTTCTGCACCCCTGATGACCACATCTGTCAGACCCAACAAGACATCAAGGAGGTAAACCCTCTTTAGCCATGACTAAGTTATGACTAAGGAGGACTTGCCTCCTGGAAGAGCAGAGACCCTTAAACTATCTCTGTCCACCATCCTCTCTCCTCTCTGAGGTTTATATGAACCTTGGTCCCCAGAGGTAGAAAACAGACACTATGGGCACAGAGATCTACTCTCCCCTCTGTCCCTTCAGGGCATCTGCTGCTGAAAACAATGCACAGACTGGGGAGTGTCTGTCTGTGGCCAACAGGCAAACTAAATAAACATACAAAATGCTTAATTCCGAGGAGAGAGCAGGAGGCCCCCCCACCTCTCCATGATCACTCTTTGGTTTTTCCACCTACACACCCTCCCCTGGGCGGGCCACCACTCTTGGGAAGCCTGACAGCTCTTTGCTACTGCTCCTGTTTCCTGAGCTGGCTCTGCTCTCCCTCCCTCTCCTCGGTAATTGTGATCCACCAGCCCTGCCTCCCCACCCACACAAAAGCACAGTTTGAAAGATCCATTTGGATGAAATGGCTTGATTACAAGAGGGAGACAATTGGTTGAATAAAGTCAATTATCTTCCCTGTGACAGGTGCCTACTTTGAAGTCCCAGGCACCTGCTGGCATAATCACTGAGGCTGACATTCCCAGGTCCTTATTAAAAAGGGAATAATAGAATGCCAGGCCTGAATTTTTGTGGTTGGTTGTTTGTATTTTTTTTAAGCAGGGCAGAAGGGTGAGAGTGATCTGCAGCTGCTGGGTCATTACCTTCCCATTAGCCGACAGAATGGTGAGCTGGGCTCTCCACAGCTGCCAGACTGTCAGGGGCTCTCACCGAGCCCGAGCCGTATGACTGGGGACGTGGGAAGGGTAATGAGCTCTGGGTAGCCAAGCAGAAGGGCTGTGCTTCCAGGACAGCATTCAGATCTGAATATTCAGCAACATGAATGAGGGGGATCGGGATTATCTTATTAAGCCAATTAGGGAAACATCATATACAAATAAAAAATAATGTCCTCAATGCCAGGATGGTATTCCCATACCTCCTCAGGTTCACCTATATTCTCAGTCTTATCTTACTCCTCACCCAGTCTCCTTCGCTCCACCACATCCCTCTCTTTTCTTCCTCCACGCTTACCCAGACGGAAAGGACACTGTAGTCATCAGCATAGCAGATGGCTAGAGTATGAGCTGGTGGTGGCAGCAGTGGGAATGTCTGGGGACCAAGGGGTGAAAGCACAGTTGTTTATTCAGTTAAAATATATTACTGAGTTCGTTATGCACAGAGAGGAATAAATTAAGGTATTTGGCCTCTAGGAGTTCATAATTTAGATCAGAAGTAAAAAAACTTGTATTGCCTTCGGGACCAGGAAGGTAATCTAAAGGTGAATGGCCACCTGATGTATAACAGGGACTGGTGGCATCTGTGGCAAACTAGAGAGGAGGCCCCCTCTAGTCAGCTCTAGCCAAGAGAAGTCATGTGGCTGTGTGAGCGCAACGTCAGCAAAGTTCCTAGTTATGAAAGAGAAGGTAAGATCTGGATTTTATATGACATGTTCTTACATTTTTAAAAAAACGTGTTCACCCACAAAACACTTTCACAATTTGACTCCAGTCTGTGGGCCATCAATTTATGATCCATATTCTAGAATAAGATGACTTCCCATCTTGGACAAGGTTTTAAAAAAGGAGGCGGTCATCACGATCATCATTCTGACTACCGTTTACTGAGCCTTGAAGCATGCCAGGTTCATTCATTATCTCACTCAAACTCGTGCCACATGCAGTGAGCGCAATGCTGTGTCAGTTTTACCAATGAGAAAACTGAGCCTTAGGTGATTGCTATCGAACAGATTCCAGGCAAGAAACATAATAGACACTCATACTAGAAAATTGAGGAAAGTTGCATAAAGGAGTTAACTACAAAGGAGTGGGCAAGTTTGGAGAACCCAACAAAATGTGATGTAACACCCCGGGGCAAGCAATGGTGGGAGCTCTGTCCACCCTCACACCTATAGGTGCAAGAAGAGAGTGGTCACACAACCTACGGGGAGTCGCTGCACTGAGAGGGCCGTTGGCCAACAGTGACGGCCTTTAGTGGCACCCACAGTGACTGCTGCACTGGGAAAGACCAGGGGAGGAAATACGGTGGCCTCACTCACCTTCCCAGCTCTAGGGTACTGCCCCTCTACCCACTGCCCCAACCAATGGGAAGCTTAAGGGGTTGGGAACTTACGCTATGGTCTGAATGTAACCCCTAAAATGTGATGGTATTAGAGGGCAGGGCTGCTGGGAGATAATTAGGTCATGAGAATGAAGTCTTATAAAATAAAGCCCCAAAGAGTACTTCCCCCCACCATACCACGTGAGGATACAAAAAGAAATCAGCCGCCTGTAATCCTGAAGAGAGTTCTCACCAGAAACTGACCGTCCTGGCACCTTGATCTTGGACTTTTAACTTCCATAACTGAAAGAAAAACACACTTGCTGTTTAAGCCAACCAGTCAATGCAATCTGTTACAGCAGCCAGAACTGGGACAGAACTTCTTACAGCTTAGCATCCTGGGGCCTGGAGCAGGGCAGAAAAGGCCAGAGAGTGAATCGAAAGGGGCAAAGGTAAATATTCTAGCCCATCACTTGGCAAAGACTCCAAAGCTAGAACGCGTGAGAGCAGTGTTCACCTGGCACTGCTGTGTCTGCTCTTTCTACTAGACGGAACTGTCGCCTTAGTCCCTAGAGGCAAGGATTATGTCAGGTCCTATGCTTAAATCAAACTAGGAACCTAATTTGTACAGCTCATATCTAGGTTGTACACTGTAATAGGTAAGACCCCAAAGGTTCTGGAATCACAATACGGGGTTTGAATTTTAAATTTACTTTTTAACTGGTCATCTGACTTTGCAGAAATCACTTCACTATTCTTAGCATGAATGTCTTAACATTTATAATGGGGATAATTGTACCAAGGAGAATTTAATATATAATGAGATTATATATGTAAATCACTTAGTATAATGCCTCACTCGTAAGGAGAATTCTGCAAGTGGTCATCACAATTATTATATAGAGAATGTTGGTGGAAAGATGATAGACTTTTTTCGTAAAGATTCTTAGCTCACATTCTCACCAAAGAGTCACACAGCATGCTCCCGTATTCTGCTTTGCACCTGAAAGTCCTTTTTTTTGCAAACTACTTGGTCTCAAAAAAGAGAAGGCAATCCTGCAACATGTGGCAACATAGATGAAACTTGAGGATATTATGCTAAGTGAAATAAGCCAGTCAACAAAGCCAGTCAAATATGGCATCATGCCACTGAGATGAGGTATCTAAAATAGTCGAAGTCTAGGCCAGAACTCAGTGGGATAAAGCTTTCAGTGGGCTGAGAAAAACAACCAATCTAAACCAATCATGCAAGAGTGAGGATGGAACAGACATTTTCAGAAAAAGAAAAGCCATGAGAATTTACCAACAACAAATCTTATACTAAAAGAACTTCTAAAGCATGTTTTCAGAATCTGATAATGTAATCTCAGTAGAGGCTGGATTCGGAGGCAAAACTCAGTTTCTATTACCAACAGTCAATTTCAATGACTCTCAGTTTGCAGATTGCTTCCTCTATTCACATACTAGATTTTCTTCTTCTCTTAGTACATTTAAAGGAGAATCATATTAAGAAAAAAAAATTTTCCAAGACATCATAATACTATTTGAACTTCCCATTAACGGACATCTGCAAAATCTTTCCATGTCACATGTCATCCGTCAATAACTCGTATTGCTTTGTGTGTGTGGAATGCTGGGCCGGAATATGGGCAACTTGCTCAAACACAAATTGAGAGTGAATCTGAAGTCATATTCTCCATCAGAGGGCCCCAAAAGACACCAGGAGTCTTGTCTGCTGCCCTAAGAGCCTAATAAAATACAGCCTTCTCTGGAAATTAGAGCCCCTGAATTTTGGAGCGTGCATGTGCACGCACACACACACACAACGTCGAGCCTAAATCTGAGCATCGGTGTGCTAACTTTGTCATTTTGTTACGATTAGCGATTTTGATGCCACCGGTGCCATCATTACTGCAACTGCTTTATTTTGGGTTGGGGTGGCTCTTGTGGCGCTGCTGGCACCTGGCCACCACTGATGTCAGCAACATACATTTGACTCCGGAAGTGGTGTCTTTGTAACTATTCTTGGCAGTGACTGAACTCAGAGGCTATTATTTACGGTGACTGAAAGCCCAGCGTACTGGTGCGATGGGCCAGTGCTGAAGTGACAGGAGAAAGAACCGCACACCTGGAAATTAGCATACTTAATCTCCTAGAGCCAGAGGCCAGGAGCCAAAAACTCCGCACTCCAGTGAGGCCAGCCCAGCTCTTTCCCGTCCGGCACTCCACAGCCCAGGACAGCTGGAGGGGAAGCATCCGCTGATGGGAGGAAGGGAGAAGTATATGGGAGACGGGCAGCTTAGGAAACAGAGCAGCAAAGCTGGAACATAGACAATAATAATTTGTGTAAGGAAACATGTTTTAAGTACTTTTCTGAAACTGCAGGAATTATGTCACACAGACCACTAAACAGCACAGCACACACAAGCAGTCCTTCAGAGCCCTGTCACACGTGGCCTTGCAGCGCGGCTGTTGTATGGTGGAGATTAGGTCAGGTTCAGGGGATGCAGAGAAAGAAACATAACCCCTCCCTTAAGGAGGACACACCAGCGGGGAAAAATTACTAACAGCACACCACAAAATAAGTGTGAGGAACAAACCGTCAGGGCTCTATCCTGCTAGAGTGTCCACCTCATCCTCTGATATTCCAGACAGGCCATCTGGGAATCTTCCGTCTATGTCCTCTCTGCTCCATCACTGCAGGTCAGGCTCACACTGAGGTCTGATTACCTCCCAGTCCCCCAGAAGGCCCCCACTGTCTTTCATGTAGGCATTTCCCCTCTTTAAAAAACATATACATTTTATGCCATCTTGACATCTGCTTCTCAGAAGACTCAGACTAACCCTGTCCTTTTATTTGTGTCCCCAGTTTTACCTGCTGGTCTCCAGCCCCAACATGACATTAGCCCTTTTTCCCTAACCAGCATTTCGGTATCCACAGACCCTGAACTCTACACATAGTGTCCACCCCGGCCAAGCTCTGCCCTGGCCCTCAAAGGGGACTTCACTTCAACCCTCTAACTCCCAGTAAAGGGGCCTGTCTAACTTTTGGCTACTTGCTGCATGGCCCCACCACAGCACACAAGCTGCCAATCCTGAGACTATCCCAAGATGACACATAAACTCTGATGGCCATTCCCAAGGGGATATCCATGGGTCCGGTACTCTTCTGAGCCCAAGAAGCATCACTGGACCAAAACCTGGCATCTGACAAGAACTATTTCACAGGCAACGCTACTCATTTTTAAGCATATGTTCTGATCTGCTTATTAAAAAATAACAGAGTGTTTTTAGAGTCTCCCTTTGTGCACTAGAAACAAATGCATAAACAACTGCAGTCCTGGGCAAGATTATCCCCAAGTATCAGAGTAGAGACAGAGGGTATTGTTGTTGATATAAACTGACTGATCTGAGTTAGGAAGAGTCATCCCAAATTTCCAGGCTAGGAACATACAGGAAGCACCAGTCCAGTTTTCAAAGTCCAGCTGCCACACTTTTGCAGGACTTCAGAGCCTGTGGTCCTACCCCAGACATGAACTTAGGAGCAGGGTAGTTACTGATGACCCCGTAAGGAGTATGTAAAACAGCTAGCTCCATTTCCCACAGAGGGAAGATGCTCAACTAATCGGGCCCTTGCTACTCTTTCCCCAAACTCAACACTTTCTCTGAGATATATTTGAAAAGAATTACTTAAAGTCATTTCCAGTACAAACATTTAATAAATTGGGATGTGCTGGTCTCTCTTCATTATCTGTCAAGATGGAAAACCCTAACAGAAATGAGGTGAGCATTTACTTGTCCTTCAGTGAATGGATAAATATAGTGTAGCCAGACAATGGATTACTATTCAGTGCTAAAAAGAAATAAACTATTTAAGTCATGAAAAAAGAAAAACAAGAAGGAAACAAACACCCATTTCGAAGTAAAAGAAACCCATCTGAAAAGGCTGTATACTATATGATTCCAACTATATGACATGCTGGAAACAACCAAACTATGGAAAAAAGGTAAAAAGGTCGGTGGTTGCCAGGGGTTAAGGAAGAGGAAGGGATGAATAGGTGGAGCACAGAAAATTTTTAGTGAAGTGAAAATACTCTGTATAATACAATAATGAAGATGCTATTATACATTGTCCAAACGCACAGAATGTGCAACATAAAGAGTGAACCCTAATGCTGACCACAGACTTGGGGTGATAATGACCTTTGAATGTGGGTTCATCAGTTGTAATAAACGTTCCACTCTGGTGGGGATGTTGACAATGGATGAAACCAGAGTATGTGGAAATCTCTGCACCTGTGGCTCAATTTTGCCATGAACCTAAACTTGCTCTAAAAAATAAAGTCTATCTTTAAAAAAAGGTATCAAGTCACAGGTTTCATTTGGACATCCCTAGTAAACATAAAGTCTCTGACCATTTGAAAGTGCCCGCACCTAACATTATAACCAGGGAATACCATAACAGACTGGCTGAGAATCCCTGGAGTTTGGCCAAATCAAAAAGTTGAGTGAAATGATTTATTGCTGTTAGGAGACTGGAGGAAAATCCTAGCTTTTTGCCACTAAGCCCAGAAAATCAGGGCATTTAAAACTCCTCATGAGGAATCTGGAAAATGTGATGTCAAGCCTCACTGCAAGTAGGATAGGGTAGAGTGGTCCCTCTGGGTTACAAGTCTGCAGTTATGACCCCTCAGACCAAAAAGCCAAGGAGCCCACGACACGGGGCGTAAACTGTGACAGATGGCCTTGGAGCCAGCTGATCCAGCCCTGGATGTCTTTGAGACATGTCAAGAATCAAAGAAACAAGACACCTTACTCTAAGGCTGTGATTTTCAACCTTTTTGCATTTCATAGCACACATAATCTAATTACTAAAATTCTGCAGCACACCAAAAAATTTTTTTTTGCTGACAAAAAAAAAGGTATAACTTTGATTCATGCACACCAGATGGCTATTGTCTTTTTTTTATTTGACAATCTAAGGGGAAAGAGGTCAGTGCCCCTGACTAAATAGTAGGTATTGCATGTTTTAAAATTCTGCACCAGACTGGTTGGAAATCACTGTTCTAGGGGAATTATAACCCATACAAATGAAAACCCTTAACTCAGAATGATTTCTAGGTCGATGAATACCAATTCTTACATAAGAAGGGACCAGGTTTCATGGAGGAACGAATTCCTTTCACACTGGTCACTGGACCAGACAAGTGCATCACATCAGTGACATCATAAGATTGCAACTGTCACAATGGCAATGGAGAGTGGAACCTTCAAGGTATTGATCAGCTCCTCCAATTTCCTTTCTACACAGTAATTATGTCTAGGATTGATGTACTGGACTGTGGAGGCCCTGGGAGGCTTAGGATTTTCACAGAAGGAGAGAGGATCATAGAGGGTGAAAACATGAAGTTCTTGCCAAAGTGATATGGGGCTTGAGTCATTCAATTAGAAGAATAAAAAGATGTTCCCTTGTTTTAAAGGCCAAACTGTTGAGTTATATGTCAGTCACAGAGTTATTGTAGGTGTTTGTTGGTTCTGTTCAACTACAAATTGAGTTACTGGGAAGGAGGAACATGTTTATTCATCACTGTGCATTCTGCAATATACGGGATGGGGCAAAAGTAGGTTCACAGCTCTGAGACGCAAAACCCAGGGTTTACTCTGGTATCACTTATGAACTATCGCATTATCTTCCAGACAAACAACTGCAGCCCTACTGCTGCCCCACCCTGTACTGTAACTCTGCAGCAGATGTCAACAAGCTTTCCCTGTAAAGGGCCAGACAGCAAACATTTCAGTCTCTGTGGGTCCTATGGCGATCCCTGCCACGACGACTCAGCTTTCATGTACTGTGAAAGCCGCCACAGACAACACCCAAAACAAGTGAGTGCGGCTGCTTTCCAACAAAGCGTCTTTTACAAAAACAAGTGGTGGGCCACAGGACCACAGTTAGCTGATCCCACTTTATAGCACAGATGCTGGACACGCATTCTAAAGCCAGACGATCCTTATTTTAGATTCCAGCTCTCCCTCTCACGTAACCTTTCAATCACAGTTTTCTCTTCTGAAAAATGAGGTACAATATATATCACACACATAAATTCTCTAAGAATGATATGTGCGAGACCTTCAGAATATTTGGAACATTAGAAAATACTCAGTAGCTGCGTTTCCCTGAAAAGTATAACTATAAATTTTATACCTGCAGAATTTAAATTTGAAGATGTTTTACTTTTAGAAGTCTCCTAGAGAGCTCTTTACATCCGTTCTGAAGGTAGTATTTGTCATTGATCTCAGCAGAAAGCTCAAATAGAATTTGGGTTGTAATTCCAATTGATATATGTTGATTTAAACCTTGGAGGCCAATTCAATAACTCATAAAGTTGAAAGGAATAAGGGAAATAGAGCCTCCAGACTTATTATGTGATTAACCTTCCACAGAGAAAGAGCATAATAAATGAGCAGCATTTGCTACACTTTTTTTATGGTGAAATTGGTTTAAAAAAATAAGGAAAGTCTATCGATGTCAGAGGATTGTTTGGGAGACTCTGCTGAATCAGATTAGCCTGTCAACAAATCATCCTCTGATGAATTCCAGAACAACAGCATTTATCGCCCGGCATGTTGGAGAAAAATGTGTACATGTTCAATTTGCCATAACATACATATTTAATAGAAAAAACAAAGCTAATGTTTGGAATACACTTCATTTGCGGGGATGTAAGCGAATGCTGTATATCTCCGCTCCCTCGGGGGAGTTCTGCTTTAAGCGTAATGCTATTAACAGAAGTACCTGAGCAGGGAAGAGTTCTGTGTCTGTTTCCAGGGAAAATGGACAGAATTACGAGCTGTCATTCCATCATTCAGTTAACGTGGAATGGGGCTGGAGGGAAGATCTGGAAATGCAGCACCTAGTTCCCGCAGGCCTTTTCAGTGTGTACGGGCGACTGAGACAGCCAGGTGGGAGGTTCCCTCTGACGCCCAGGGAGAGCCGGACTGGGTATTTCACAAACTGTCGCTCCCTCCACGAAATTCTGTATTTTCACATCTCCTTCTAACTAAGAATGGTTAGAACATTTGCAAATTTATTTTTGCAAATAATACTGAGGGAGGTGCACCAAAAAATCTTGATAAAGATGTTACTGAGGAGAGGAGGTATCAGGGAAGGACATTAAAAGTGTGTTTTTAGTAAATTCCGACTACGAGTTACCAGTGAAGGGGTCTGGTTAACTTCCCGGCTGCTTAACTTCTCAGTCTCTCTTTCCTCATTTAGGAAATAGGAGAATTACAGCTACTCTTCAGATGGCGGGAATTCAATGGCAATGAATATAAAGCACAGAGCCTAACATCAATGTACATGATCAGTAAATAATATCTATTATTACTTATTTTTTTATTTACTCAAGTCAATGAGTTACACTTTTGTGGATAAAGTGAGTTAGATGAGAATGTGGAATTGTCAAAAAAGGGACTGCTAAGAGGTTTTATGAAACAGAGGTTTGCATCAATGTGCCTAACAGAGTGTAGTTATGTAGTAAATACGGGTTAATCTGATTTGACACAACCACCCTTTTTATATTCTGCAGATTCCAAATCAAGCCATGAATATTTCCTGAACTACTTTAATCAGAACCAGATGGAAGGAGAGAGAGAGACAACACGTGTAAGAATCTAGTTTACATCAGTCCTCAGAGGATGGAGAAAGGAAGTACTAGGTCTTTTCGATCTTCAGTTTCAATAACTCTATAGGAGCAAGGTTGCTGGACAAATGAGGCTGCTCTGGCTCCCTGGGCACAGGATAATTCAATACAAACAACCTTTTCCAACAACAGAAGTTAGGGCCGTGACTCAGCACACGAGGCAGGCAACAGACTAAAAAAAGTCTCTGTGCCCTTCTGGACTTTGGATTGAAAGCTGCCTGCTCTATCCTGTCTCCTCCTTATCATGTTACTCCATGATGGCAATAGGTGTCCTGTTACAGCCTTGGCTCACTCCCACCAAAGCTATAACCACATCTGTCATGTGCATATAAGAATATCGATGTCAAGACTGTGTTGAGTGAGGCTCTCTCTTCATGAGCCTAATAGCTCGTGCAGTGTGCAACTGCCAAGCAGGACCACGGATGTTGGGGTTGGGAGTGGGGTGGCCTTTGTGCAGGTCATCAGCACTCGGGCAGAGGGATTCCACTTCTGCACTGACCATTGTCCACACGTAGGCTGAGGAGGTCAGTGGCTCTTACAGATCCTCTTAAATTAACTACTGTTTTTCCTCTTTAGAATTACGTTTACAGAATGAAGCAGAGCAAAAAAAGAAAGAAAAGAGAAGAGAAATTCTAAGCCACACAAGGTACTAGAAAAATCACCTGTGACCAAAGGAAGCAGAAATTTCCAAGAGGAACTATTTGGGAAAATGTGCTATGTGACCCACACCCCGCACACACAGCTGTTCCCCTTTATTTACGTGGCTCACGCAACCTCTCCAGTGGGCAAAGCAGAGCTGAGAAGGGCACTACACCCAGAAAACACATGTGGGACTTGACCTTTCCTTCGAAGCTACAGCCCACTCTGAGTTCAAAGGCATCAGCAAGGATGAGGGGAAGCCAGGTCCAGATCATCCACAGGATTTCTGGAAGCTACTGGTTTGGGTTTAGTTTCATGTTATTCTTTATTAAACTCTGCCATATGCATTTTTTCTTGGTTCTAAGCTAATTTATGCAATTGTAGAAATGTTTTAATACAAAACACAATCCACAAGAGTAGGGAACGCATGAACAATGAGTACTGTGTTAGTAAACTGGCTTTCGGTGGGGAAAATAAAGCCATGATTTATGCTCCTTGGCAATTTTCATGGTATAAATACACCAATCATGGCCAATTTCAAGCTAGCAACAGTTTAACAACTAGCTCTCAAAATCCCTGAACGCTGAATAGGTTCTTACTAGGCAGCTCCTGCAAACTACCGCAGACGTTCTTACCAAAAGACAACCCTGTGAAGAAAACGGTTTACTTATTTCCAGTCCTTTTGCTGCATTCTCACTTTCTGACTATATTATAAATAGAATATTATATTCTGCTTTTTGCTGGTGCTTGATTTTTTAATTCCATGATCATGTTTTATTTATTTTCCACAGAATGCTTAAGTAGCCGGCTTTATCTATATATAAATATATATATGTACATATATATACATATATATTTACATATACATATAAATACATATACATATATATGTATATATTATATATATAATATACAGTATATTACATATGTGTATATAATGTGTGTGTATATATATATATATATATATATGAAACTGCACAGGTCTTAGAGGCAAACACAGCCAGGCTCCAACAGTGGTGTTGTGAGTAGCCAGCAGTGTGACAATGGGGAAATTATTTAATCTACTGAACCTCATTTCCTTACCTTCAAGGTAGAGATAACAAATAATACCCAGTTCACAGGGTAAAGACAGGAGATATTTCTAAAGTGGTCATAAAATCCTATTCCTTTCTTCTCACTTCCTACTATACTTTAGTAGTTGGTTTATTCTTACCACATACACCGGTCTTAACAATTTAAAAAATTCCCCAGGCTCCTGCCTCATGAGAAGGAATGAGTAGAACAGCATTACTGTATAAAGTGCCTATAACCTCAGATGACTATAGCCTTAGACCCCATGAATTAAGTTCCTGGACTTTTAAGTGACTCGCTAAGCAGAGTCACAGTCCAAAGGGCCAAGGACTGCCAAGTGTTGTAGCGCTTATTCAACTACCTGGAATC
>VMDR010005684.1:0-50415 GCA_007922815.1 Macrotus californicus
TAAAAAGCATGATAAACATCCCTGGTCCATGTGTCTTTGGACCAAAGGGTTGTATATCAAAGTCTTGGCTAAATTACTCCCAGAAAAATCTAACAATTTATATTTTCTTTTTTGCTAGTTTTAGAGATAATTATTGCATTTTGGTTTTTACTTGTATTAGTGAAGAACATTTTTTTATGTATTCATTGGAAATTCTTTCGTAATCAGTCTATTCATGTTCTTTATCTGCATTTTTATCAGGATACTATCTATATTTCTAATAGTTTAAAAATATATATTAAGCATCTCAATCACTTATATAGCATTATCTTTTGTGGACTTTTTCTAGTTGCATTTTAATTTTTAAACTAAAACAACTCTTGGATTTTAGGTGCAGGGGTTATACCTTCGCTTCTAAGAATGTTTTAGGTGCCCAGCCTTTTGGCTGTTATTGTCTGCAGGTCCTGCCTTTTGTGTCAGAATTAAAAAGCACTTTCCCACAAACTTATAGGAACATCTGCCTCTATTTTCCTCTAGCAATTATGTGGCTTTACTTTTTATAATGAAAATTTCAACCAACTTAGCATAAGAAAATAATCAAAGTTTCCCTCCCTACATGGGTTCCAGATTTAGTGACAACCCTGTCCTCCCTTGTGTTTTGGAAAGTCTGTCCGTGCTCCCTTTGTTGAGCCAGCCAGCAGCAGACATGGCACCAGGCCTCACCCAGAAGAAAGGGGTGTCCCCCTTTAAGAGGCCACAGACCCTGTCCCAAGATCAGATGACTCAAACTGGGCTCTTTGTCCCCAGGATCTCAGCCTCTCCACTGATTTGAAGCCGCTTCCCCGCTGATTTGGGCCACCCCATTTGGGGTGTTTTCCTGGAGTGCTTTCCTCTTTTTTCTTCCCCTCGGCCCCACCACCCTGGCCCTCCCTTGTTGCCTTCTCTGAGTGGGGAACAGCTGAGCCCTGTGGAGAAAGAGCCCGGTGGCTACACAAGGGACAGACCAAGAGGAACCATGGACTCTGCAGTTCCTGGCTTCCCCCTGAGGACCCAAAAACTCCTGTTCCCCATGCTCCAACCTGTTCTGATCCTGCTTTTAGGGAACACCAAGACAAAGGGTGTGTTTCTGTGCTTGGGAAGACGATGACACCTTGGAGGCCCTCACTGGGTGACACTTGGGCCCTTGGCCTTTTCAACAAGGGGCCCCTCTGGGTGTTTTCTCAGACTAGACTCCTCATTTCAGAAATCAGCTCCCTTTTCTTTTCACTCCAAATGTTTACTGATTCACCGTAATGTGTCTGTAAGGTGCTGGAAAGAAAGAGGAAATAAGCCGAGTTCCTGAAGCACAGAGCTTACGTCCTCTCAGGCATTTCTTCCACTTGTCTTCGTACCCCTGGGGACTCACACACCTGTCTTGCTGCTCTGCACCCCCCTACCACTGGACTGTACCTGCAGTCAGGCCTCCAGGTCTTGCCTCCGGTTTCCTATTGCACCTTGCACACACCAGGATTCAGTGTGTGTGTGAATTAAAATGACTGAATCACACTGCCTGTCGTGCAGATTCTCTCTCTGTTCTGAAGGCCAACCCGGAGCTCCTAGGGGCATGTAGGGGAAGAGGATGTATGACAGTCACTCCTCACCTCTGCAATGGAGGAGCATCTGAAGGTGGTGACTCTCAGCCTTGGCAGAATTGGCATTTAGGGCCACATGATTCTTAGCTGTTGTGGGACCATCCTGTGAGTTGCAGGGTGTTAAATAACATCTTTGTCCTCTGCCCACATGATGCCAATAGCACTGGCCTTCCCAGTTGTGAACAGAAATGTTTGTGGCCCTGGCTGGTGTGGCTCAGTGGATTGAGTGCCAGCCTGTGAACCACAGGGTCACCAGTTTGATTCCCAGTCAGGGCACATGCCGGGATTGTGGGCCAGGTCCCCATTAGGGGACATGTGAGAGGCAACCACACATTGATATTTCTCTTCTCCTCTTTCTCCCTTCCCCTCTGTCTAAAAATAAAATCTTTGGGGGGAAAAATGAAAGAAATGTCTCTAGCTGTCACTCACTGTCTGGTAGGGGACACATTTGTTTGGCCTTAAAGATATGTGATGCACTAGCTGTGCCATAGGTTCTTTGACTTTCTACCTTCTGATGAGATGAGAGAGGCTCTGTGATCACTTTGACCAAAAGCATACTGCGGGAGTGGTATCACGCAGCTTCGAGCCCAGGCCTAGCAGACCTTTGCACGTGACCTTTGCAGCTCTGGGAGCTCTGGCCACCTTGTAAGGAAGCTGAGTGGCCTGAGGCTGCCTGAGGCCTATGGGCTGTGTGGAGATGTGTGAGTGGTGTGAATGTGAGTGAGGGTGTGCAAGAGAGACAGGACAGACACACATACACTAGAGAACAGTAAGGTGTGGCCTTGGCAATGAATCCTCAGGGCCAGTTGCCTGAGATACAGTCAAGTGGGTCAAAGCAGACCTGCCTGGGTGTGGTCCCTCCTGAATTCTCAACACACAATTCTGAGCAAATAAAAGGGTTGATTTAAGTTCCTTGGTTTCGGCATAGTTTGTATCATAAATAATCGGCACGAAATTGTTTCTGTGGGTAAAGCAAGCCACTGACTGATGATTTACTGTGTCTGCATCACTGGTTGAGGTCACTAGCACACTAATGTCAGCAAACAGCACGCGGACATCAGGAAGACTTTGTGACGCTCCTGCTGTTTCTGGCACCCGTTGTCCCGTTGTCCTGTTGTCCCTCCAGGTACTGTCCCCCTCTGCTTCGCAGTCCCAAGTGGAGAATTGTTGAAGTTCTTTCCACTTCCTACTGATATTATTTAGTTTCTAAATTCAAAAGTGCTTAATCATTAATTAATTCATTTAACAGCCTTCTAAAATAGGCAACTTGTATCTTCCTCAATTAGCATTTGATGAGAATAGAAGAAATTGGAAGTGAACTTTTATTTTTGTTCTGGTTGCATACAGATTTAGTTAGAGAAAAAGGTCTATTTGGTTAGGGAATTATTTTGCTCTAAGTCACTAAGTGAATATAATTAGGGAGAAATGAAACATACCAAATGACAATGAGCATGAAATTGTGGTGTTTCAAGTGCTGCTTCCGCCTTTATTTTTCCGTCTAACTTGAGTAATTATGTTGTGACACCACGTCACGTGACACGTTAGTGTGTGCCATGATAAATACATCGAGAAGCAGCTTCACTTAGGACTGCCCTGTGAGTGACACCTGGCTGCTGGGCCTCCGATGCCTCCCTGGGCCTCAACCTCTCCCCTGGAGAACAGAGGCATTTGTCCTTGATGCATGGAACTTTAAAGTTTTCGGTAAAAATAGCCTCGATTTTCAGCAAATATAAACTACGTTGTATTTGGCTTCAATAATAATGAAAACAGTAAGTGTGGAAGAGCTTCTTACTAGAAAAAATCCTTTCACAGTTTACTGATTCCCTATTTACCAGTGGTTTTTCCGCGTCCTTGCATTTAACCCTTACAAGCCGATACTGTGGTTCTCATAAAGGGAGTGACAAGGCCCTGAGCAGCTGAGTGACTTGTCCAACAGGGCAGTCAGGAAATGCAAGCCCACTTTGGGACCCCCGTTCTCTGGACTCTGGGCCACAGACCCTTTCAGCTCCGCGTGGCCCTGGGCTGCTTGGCAGAGGATGTTTTCTGAATGGGCAGACATCACACGGGATGCGTTGGTTGCTGGTGGGGTGAGGCGGGGCCCTGCAAGGTCAGTCATAGGGCATATGGAAGCAAAGTGTGCAGGGAGGTTAGGGTGGGAGGAGGTGATTAGTCTGCATGGTCCTACTAGGAAAGGCGCCACAGCTGCTAAAGGATTGCTGAGTCAGCTGCTGATGCTGAGCTAAGGGCTACCTTGCTTGTTTGGCAGCAGGGCCCTCACGGCGCCTCTGAATCAACCTACACCTTACAGTCAGTTGAAGGGCGGATTCTCTGGCTTCAGCTGAACATTTCCTGGGAAAATTTTTGTTTTTGTTTTTAAACATATTTTATTGATTATGCTATTACAGTTGTCCCATTTTCCCTCCTTTATTCCCCTCTGCCCTGCATACCCCCTTCCCCCCACACTCCCTTTCTTTAGTTCATGTCCATGAGTCATACATAAAAGTTCTGTGGCTTCTCAATTTCCCATACTATTCTTAGCCTCCCCCTGTCTATTTTGTACCTACCATTTATGCTTCTTATTCCCTGTATCTTTTCCCCATTCCCCCCTTCCCGCTGATAACCCTCCATGTGATCTCTATTTCTGTGATTCTGTTCCTGTTCTAGTTGTTTGCTTAGTTTGTTTTTGTTTGTTCAGGTTCAGTTTTTAATAGTTGTCATTTTACTGTTCATATTTTTGATCTTCTCTTTCTTAGATAAGTCCCTTTAACATTTCATATAATAAGGGCTTGGTGATGTCTCCTGGGAACTTTGCTAGATGAGCGAGTCCTGCCTCTATGCTGAGTCAACTGCGCTGTGAGGGGGCCCCTTTTTAAAACACCCGTTTTGAAAAGGAAACCAAAGCTTTGGGGTGAGGAGTTTTCTTCCAGTGGAGATATTCAGTGCAGTAACTACTGACTGCCAGCTGTCCCTCTACCCTCAGCAAGATTTGCATAATAATTACTTCTCAACAATTGTTTGTTCTGTACTTGTGTGTCCTCTGGTGACAAGACACTGGTGACTTTCCATCCTGGTGTTCAGTTCTGTTTGTGACAATTTTACCCTTTGGTGATGAAGTCACTCCAAGGTTTCACCCTGGCCAGTGACATAGGAGAACTTGGATCTCATTGCACTTGTGCCAGGAGTTTGCAGTTGACCCACAAGCTGCAGAGGACATCTCCCATGTCCCTGCTGTAAATGCCCTGGTCACGCCCCTACGGGTAATCCGTGAGTCTCCCTGTCCTGTCACACTTAGAAAATATGCCATCTGAGGCTGGCTCTCGTCTCTTCTCTGTCCTGCAGTTTCTTTTAGAGGCAGGATGTGGTCACCTATAGTGTCCCATCTCTGGACCTTGAGACCTACTAGGCACTCATGGCAAGAGGGCACAGGGACTGGGGTGGCCCCTTAGCCCTGTCCTGATGTGTGCCCCTCCCTCACCTTCTCACAGAGCCGTCCCTGCTCCTCACAGACTTCTGTGTCCCTGCTTCCGTGCCTCCTGATACTGCCTCATGCCTGCGAGCCGCTTTGGCTCTGGCCTGAGACCGAAGGAGTGGCACCCCGTGGTGAACCTGGCCTGTTGCGCCAGCCCGTTCAGAGATGAGTGAAGCGCTGGTCTCTGGCCATCGGGTCAAGTCCACAGACCCCTTCTTAGAATGGTGCTTCTAAATGCACAGAACACTGAGTTTATGAAGCAAACCCATGAGATACACTGGTTATCTAACTACTAAAAAATAAATGTGCGACATTACTTACATATGTGTTTGTAAACAAGCTGATTTACATCTGGCTGTGCGTCAGTGATGACGGTAATTTAGAAGCAGTGAGGAATGTGCGTGCTACTCGCAACAATCGCAAAGTAAAATAAAGATGTGATTGATTTTCCTTGGCCACGCACGCAGGTACCGCTCACTCGGTGTGCTGCCTGCATTCATCATCGGAGGAAACGTTAGCTTCCAGTTAGCGGTGAGCGAAATAAAGATGCATTGTTTTTGTTTTTTTTTCCCCCTGTTGAAAGGCCCGATGTGCTCTATCCACAGCCTCCTGAGATACTTCCAGAGGGAGTGCTGGGGTTGCTAATAGGTGTTAGGAGCTCTGTGGTTAAAGACACTTGGAACATGCTCTGTTAAACAGAGTAAGACAAGTTTTTTTGCTGCGGAGCTTTTGAGGTCCTCCACATCTATCCTGAAGCTCCAAGGGGGCTATTTTCAAACACTTGTGCCAAGGAGCTCTTCTCCGAGGAGCACTGTGGGAAATTCTCTGGGAGGCGGTGGTCCCTGTGGGAGACGTAGTGTGACAGAGCCCAGTGAGGGACATCGGGGGGGGTGGCCTCCTCCTCCTCTCAGAGGGCACGGCTTTCCGAAGGACTCGGTGGAGAGGGTAGCCGTCCTCACCTCTGCTCACCCGGGACCTGCAGCTGTGAAGCCTGCCCTTTGGGAGGGGTTTAGGGTTCTTTTCAATGCGTCGGGGTGACATGGGCTAATGAGATGAAGCACATTTCGGGTGTACCTCCCTAGGGTACATCATCCGCGTCTCGTGCTGGGTGCTCACACCCAAAATCTAGCCTCCTCCTGTGGCCGCCTGCTTGGCCCTTTCCCTTTCCTGCTCCACTGGCTGTCGTGCTCTTGTCTGTGCCTGGAGCTTTCTCGTTTGCTTGTTCGGTTTTGTTGGTTCCTCTGTTCCTTTCTGTTCAGCACTCCGCATCGCAGGACATCTCATGGTTCTTGCCCTGCTTTTCCCTGACTTCTTTTGCTTAGCACGGTGCCCTCAGGATCCCTCCATGTTGTCACAAATGGCACTATTTCTGCATTTCTTATGGCTGAGTAGTATTCTGTGGGAGCTAAGCTGGACGTGACCCCTCAGCTATTGCTGACGCATTCTGGGGTGTCCGGTCGGCATGTCAGGCCCCAGGCCCCATGTTCCCGCCAGTGTGGCTGTCAAAGACTTCAGTGAAATGGAGGGCACATCCCACTCATGGGGGTGGGGATGTTTTTCATTCCTCTTCTCCTCAGAAGCAAATATGATACTGTTTTACATCAGGACCACAAGGTTAAATGACAGCTGGCATTTCATGCCAGATGCTGTGCCCAGAAGTTCCTACCTGCCAGTGTCATTGAGGTTTTGCCAGAATTTCTGCGTCATTGTCCAGAGAAGAGGAAGCGGTGATGGGTTGTCTTCTGAGGGTCTGGGCCCGGTTGGTTGGCGTGGACCACAGGGCTCTGAGGTTGCGGCTGCCTAGGGACCTGGGGGCAGTGTAATGTGACAGCCTCCACTGTGCCTTGTCTGTTGTGGGTGGGGAGGGGTGTGCTGGAGTGAGGCAACCAGGCCGGGCAGTTTCAGAAATGTGGGGTGCTGTAATGCCCCTGTTTAGACTCAGCCTGTCTCCTTGAGAGGACCAGCTGGCGTCTCCTTCACTGTCTTTGTCTTGGATGACCACAGAAATTGTTTACCAGTGACGGAAAGGCTCATTATCTCCGGACAGGATCTGAGCCCGGCAATGTGAAATGGAAGACAATAATGGGCCAATCACACATTCAAATGAACAAATTAGACCTTCAGTGTCCACCAGCAATTTCACACCCTAATTGAGAATAAATAGTTGCTTTGGAGAACAATCCTGCAGGACGCTTGGCCACAGCGGCCCTAGTGGAGGGGGCTGCCCCTCTACAGTGTCAGCGGTGACCGTTGGGGGGTGTTTGTTCCTGGAGAGTCGGAACCAGGCGTTCCCTGGCAGGGCCCCATCCCTGGAAGTTCCAGACCCCTCCCCACGGTGGAGGGGCTGCCGTCCAGACCAGGAGAAAAATCAGTTGTCTGTGCACGTTCCTTACTGTAGATAAATGTTAAAACACAGAAGTTGGATTGTGTAAAGACAGCCCTCACTTTCAAAAATCAATGTTGTTATTGTTTTCTGGGATTACATTTCCATTTCAGAAAACGCTGCCTCCTTTTTAACTGCCTCACACCCACCCTACAAACTCAGTGTTCATATTCTCCCGGGTTTTCAGCCCTCACTCGCTGGTTTTCACTTCTTTGATGTTTGAAAATCTTGAAGCTTCAGGCAAAATATTTGACACTTAAATTTCTTACTTATGGGTAGGCACCAGATATGTAAGCTAGGTAAGTTGGCATGCATTTCATATCTCAGTATTTCCTATTCAAGGTGTAGGGTCTCACATAGGCAACAGAAAAGTGATTTGAAGATCTTTTGTCACATAATTTTGGTTGAAAGTTTTTATTTTCTCCAAGAAAGACCAGTCCTTTAAAACTGTTTAGTCATTTTTGAACATTTATTTACCGCATTGTGTCAGGCGTTTGGATACAGAGAATTGCTTAATGTAGTCCAGAGTTTGGGGGCAGAGCAATAGAATGGTTTCTGTGTTGTCAAGGAAATGGTTTAATCCAGATCCCTAGGAATAAAAGAAGATTAAATAACAGATGAAATAATCTAGTCATGCCAGAGATTACCCAAAGAAAGAAATATTCAACTCTTAGAAATTATTTTATAATCTAATTATGATCAAGATGACTGGAACTAAAGATAAAGCAGTGTTTATTGCCCACACTTGGATGTGTGCCCAATTATATAATACATTTAAGAATATTAAATGATTGTACAAGTATAGTAGAATCAAAGCCAAAAGTTTTATTAACACCACCAGCTAAGCATTCGGCTGTGACTGTGGACTTCTGTCTCTGCGTGTGTTTGCTGGAGAGCCGTGTGCAAGCTTCAATATACCTGCATTTAAGGTTTGGCTGTTATCCAGTGAGTGTATTACAGAGACTCTGGTGAGAACTGAAGTTGATAATTTAATGAAAAACCTGGAAGATGGAACGAGAACTAAGCCTACGCTCTGTGCGGGCAGAGGCTTTTCTGAATTCTTCGGAGCTTATGCCCTGGCTGCTGTGGCTCAGTGGGTTGGGCATCACCCCACAAAGCAAAGTGTTGCTGGTTCGATTCCTGGTCGGGGCAATAGGCCTGGGTTGCAGGTTCGGTCCCTGGTCGGGGCACATGCAAGAGGCAGCTGATGGATGTTTCTCTCACATGTCAATGTCTCTCTCCTTCTCTTTCTCTCTCCCTTCCCCTCTGGAGTCTAAAATAAATAAATAAATAGATAAATAAAATCTTTAACTTCTTCAGAGCTTACCCATCTCAGCTGCTGTGAACACGATAGCACAGATCCCTCTCCCAGGTACTAATTTCATCTTCTTTGGTTTTACACCCAATCAAGGGATTGTTGGACCATGTGGTATTTCTATTTTTAGTTTTTTGAGTAACCTCCATACTGTTTTCATAATGGATGTACCAATTTACATTCTGACCTATGTAATACAAGCGTTTCTTTGTCTCTGCATCCTCATCAACACGTGGGGTTTGCCCTTTTGATAATAGACAACCTGACAGGTTGCAGGCGATGTCTCACTGTGGTTTGGATCTGCATTGCCCTGATGAGTTACTGATGCTGAGCATCTTTTCATGTACCTGTTGGCCATTTATGTCTTCTTTGGACAAATGTCTATTCTGGTTCTTTACCCATTTTTTAATCATTTTTTTTTTACTGTTGTGTGAGTTTCTTATGTTTTGGATGTTAACCCCTGACCAGATGTGTGATTTGCAAATATTTTCCCCCTATTCGTAGGCTGCTTTTGTTGTTTCTTTTGCTGTGCAGCAGCTTTTTAGCTTGATGTAGTTCTAGTTGCTTTTTCACTTTTGTTGCCTGAGTTTTTATGCCATATCCAAAAAATCAATATCAAAGACAAAGCCAAGGAGCTTTCCTCCTTGTTTTCTTCTAGAAGCTATGGTTTCAGGCCTCATGTGGAAGTCCCGTTTTCCCAGCACCCCTTACTGAACAGACTTGGTTCTCTGCTGAGTGTTCTCCTCTCACCTGTCTGGTACCAGCTGGCCGTGCACACAGGGGTTGAGTTCTGGGCTCTGTGTCCCATTCCTCTGTGCCACGTGTCTGCTTCTGCACCAGCATCACGCTCCTGGCCACTTGGCTTTGCTAAGTAATTGAAACCTGGGCAGGGAGATGCCTCCAGCGCTGTTCTTCTTTCTCAAGACTCGTTGGCTTTTTGGGGTCTTTTGTGGTTCCATAGGGATTTTAGGGTTGTTATTTTCTATTTGTGCGAAAAATGCCATTGGGATTTTTATAGACGTTGCACTGAATCTGTAGGTTTGCTTTGGGTAATATGGACATTTTAACAATATTCTTTTAATGGGTAAACGCGGTATTATATCTTTCCATTCCCTTATACCCTCATTTTTTCCTCAGTGTTGTATAGTTTCCAGTGTGCAGATCTTTCATTTCCTTGGTTAAATTTATTCATGAGGACTTTATTCTTTTTGGTACTATTGTAAATGGGATTGTCTTCTTGACTTCCTTCTTGGATGGACTGTTGTATGTTAACTTTGTACCCTGCAACTTGACTGAATCTGTATGTGAGTTCTAACAGATTGTTGTGCGTGCATCCTCTTTCTTATGATGCTGAACGAGGAAAGTCAGAAAGACAACAGAATAATTATACCCAACTTAACCCAAAGAAATTCTCTTTTATTCTCAGTTGTTTATTGGCAGGAGCAGAGTTAACAGGCTTGGCATTAGTGTCGCAGGGTTGGGGGGATGCCAGTCACATGGCTTAGGGGACAGTGAAGAGCTTTCTAAGGGCGAGGCCATGCCGCGATGCTGGTAACAGTGGGGATGCCCAGCGGGAAGTGCTTCTCCTGCCGTCTTCATTCTGACTTCCTCTCCTCCCCTGTCCAGATGCTGCAGGTGGGAGGGGCACTGCTTGCTGTAGGGGAGGTGGGCAGAGCTGAGGCCCTGCTACAGCGGCCATGAGCATGGCTCAGCTGGGAGGGCGACCCTGTCCTGGGAAAGAGACCTGGGCTGGAATTGGTGCCGCTCAGTCGTCTTTGTCCAGTCCTGGGACCTTGGGGAGAGAGTACTCAGGCACGTGGACCATGGAGGCTGACAGGCAGGGCTGGTGTGAAATAGTGAACAATTAGTAAGGCAGGGGTGTGGGCACCGTGGTTACAGGGTCGACATGGAGGCGGGGCCAGCAGTTTAGGTTGTGTGCAAGTAGGAGGGTCCCGGAGCTGTGCAGGAGGTGCTGGGGGCCTGGGCATGGGGACTGTGGGGACACAGCACTGGGGAGGGTGCAGGGAAGTGGCTGTTCACCGGTCAGCACAAAAGTGTGTTTTAATATTTCAGTAACTCATGCCGCTGAGTGGGCATGGGCTACCTGCCATGCCGAAAGACCTGATGTTGACTTTGGCCTCAGTATTGGCCTCAGACACACAGCTTCCCCTCTCTGACTTCTGTTCCTTCATCTGGAGACACGGGATGTCAGGCACACACACGCTCTGTAGGGTTGTCCGAAGGGTCAAAGGGACCATGTGGGAGAAACGCTGAGCGCCGCACAGCAGCCATCGTGTTGTTATGGTTACGCGCTTTCTGCCGCTTGGGGCTGACGCTTTAAAGGATTTTAAATGGAAGCAGCTTGGTGTGTATTCAGCCCTTTTCTGGAAGAAATTAGACACGGTTGTTTAGATTTTATTTTTGCATATATATCTGCTTAAATTTTACGATAATCTTAACACTGATGAAGGAAAGATGATGCTTTCCTTGGCTGTGTTCTTCCTGCTGTAACTACATGGTTACCGGCTCACAGTGGAACGTTTTCCAGGTGCAGAGTAAGTCTGGAGTGTGTGACTTACAAACAGGCTCCTCGTTCTTTTCAAGTCAAGGTCATCAACACGGCGAAAAGGAGTGAGCTCAGATGGAAACGGAGCTTCCTTACAGTTCCCTTCACCTTTACAACAGGCCTGGGACACGCGGCCGGGCCCAGGTGCAGAGGCCTGCTGGGAAATATAGGAAAGCAGGTATTTTGGATGCACAAAGGAGCTTGCTAACTAAAGTAATATTTTCAAGCAAATCAATTTTTTTTCCATTTTTTTATCTTATAAAACTTCCCTTTCACAGTTTACTTAAAACTTAAATTGCTGCAGGCATGTGTGTATACTTTTTTAAACAGCTTTAGTGAGCTATAATTCCACGTGCCCTACAATGTATCTATTTAAAGTGTACAATTCCGTAGTTTTTAGTACACTCACAGAGTTATGCACTAATTAATCACCACAATTTCTGAACATTTTTACCACCCCAACGAGTGTTAATTTTCATGTATTTGTGAATTTCCCAATTTATTTTCGTCATTTCTGATTTCCTTCTGTTGTGGTCAGACAAGATAGTTTGTATGATTCCAATCATTTGGGTTTGGGGAGTGAGTTTTGTGGTCTCTCATGGGGCTTGTCCTGGAGAGTGTTGCCTATCAGGAGAAAATAGGTTCTGTTTTGGGGAGAGTGCTCACTAGACATGTCGTGTCCAGTCGGTCACAGTTTCAAGTCTCCAGCATCCTCACTGAGCTTCCGCGTTGTTATTCTATCCATGCGCCATTGTTCCACCACATATGGGGGCACTGAACAGAGCTGCCCCTTTGCCCCTTCAGCCCTTCAGCACGGACCCATGCATTTTGGGGTTCCCTAGATGGGGACCGGGGAGAGGGGCCCTGTGGTCTCGGCCCGCCTTGCAGGAGTAGGGTTTCCATTTTGCTGAGCTGGGTTCTTGCTCAAATGCAGGTTCTGGCTGTCGTTCCTGAAATTTAGTAGATTTTCTTGAATAAATATATATTTTTTCTGTTTCCTGAGGAAAATGTCCAGAGATTTTAGTGGCTGTTTTTAAATCACAATTCTATTGTGCCAGCTGTAATTGTCCCTCGGGGGAAGGTACGGGTCCTTCCCGTGCCGTGGCCCCAGGCATTCCCCAAGCCCGTGTCCTTTTAAAGTATAATAGGTCAACAGACAATGTGTCTGCCATCGTGGCAGGAACGGGGGATGGGAGCACTCGACTGACACCATCCTCAGACATAGGGTTTATTGCAACAGTCATTGTTAAACCCTTGACATTTAGTTCACTTGTCACATGGCACCAAGGAGTGGGAACTGGGGAGAGAGGCAGGAGAAGGAGCCAGCTGGCCAGCGCAGGGGGCAGCCTCTGGTCAGGCCTGTGAGAGCATCAGGGACTGTGGGGAGGGGGTGCCTGTGCACCTGACAGCAGAGCACGTGCAGGGCAAGTCTGGGGAGGAGGGTGTGGCCTTGTAGGCCCTGTCCAAGCTGTGTCCCCCTGATGAGCTGGGTGGGAAGTGAGTGGGAGTGTGGCTGGGTCTGCACTTGTTTAATTCTCACCTGAAGATGTGTTCACTGATTTTTGTTTTGAGAGAGAGAGAGAGAGAGAGAGAGAGAGAGGTTGCCTCCTGTACGTGCCCCAACCAAGGATCAAACCCACAACCTTTCTGGTGCAGAGGATGGCACTGCAGCCAGCTAAGCCACCTGGCCAGCCTGGGGTAGCAATCTTTACAGCAACAGAGTGAGCGATACTTGAAGAAGTCACCGTGTGATGGCATCTTACTCTCTACTAACACATACGTTTTATCTACGTAGGCACGCCCCCAAGCCCCACTTTGGCTCCAACTTTCAGACAAATTTATTGGTGTTCCCTGCCTGTGGCCCCTGAGATTATGCTTATTTCAGAAACAAAGACTGCATGTGGTGAACAGAAAGCGTCACTCCTTCATGAGTGTAAACACCTGCTGGCCAGGTACCATGGAAGGCGCTTGGACGAGAGCAGTGAACAAGGGACAGTTCTTATGTTCAAGGAGTTTACAGTCTAGTGGAGGACATCATCCATTAAAAGAGTGATTACAAGGTGTACATGCTAAGTGCTACCCTACTATGTTCAAATGCGGGATTCATAAGAAAGGCGCCTACCAAGACAGACTTCCTGAGGGAGACGACTTCTAGCTGGGAGAAGCAGCTAGGGATGGTGGGAAGGGGGCTGGGCATTCCTCATGCAGGCATATTGGTGTGCCCTCACATTTGTAGTCTGGCACCATCTGGGAAGTGACGAACCCTCACCATGGCACCCAGAATTCAGGGCTTAGGGTAGACCCTCAGGGCATAGACACCCCCATATTGCCAGGCTCAGTCATGGCTGGCCCTTGTGCCAGATGGCGGGGGCAGGGAGGAAGCAGGCAAGGCCTTGGGAGCCCAACAGTTAGGTGGTGACAAGACAGCCTGGGCTTCCTCATGCCCTTGACACAGAGCGGCCCTGGGTCATGACGAGTTAGAGGAGAGTAACCCTCCTCCTTAGAGACCTTCTTCTAAAGGAGGGAAAGGCTTTGGTTTATGTTGCCCTCCTGGCTTTCTTTATGTCTGTTGTTCGCAGTTGTGACTCCTCCAGTTTCCCACGCCTTCTGTAGTTTGTCAGAACTTTCTGTGCACTTCTTATTTGACCTCCTTTGTGGTTTAAATAAGGAACAGAGAGCAGAGCCTCACCAAGGACTGGTGGTGTGGCCTTAGACAGGGATAGAGCCCTGGTCATAGCTGGTACTGACTGGGGGTAAGGAAGAACCTCTGGCATCAACTCTGGGGCCTGGAAACCACCTAACTTGTCCGTGAGGACTCCTTGCGGACCTTGTGGACCAGCACATGCTCCGAGAAACCTCGGAGTAACTCCCAGCCGTGGTGCAGAGGAAGACGGGGCAGGGCTCAGGCCGCCAGCGGAAAGGCAGGGGGTGGCTGGAGCTCTCCATGGTGCTGCCCGGCCACTGCCTGGGCAGCTAGTCCCTCCAGGGCTTTGGCTGGCAACTTCGCTGCAGCCACTTGCATTCACCCTTGACCAGGCTCATCACACTGGTTGCCCCCTGACGCTTTTGGCTGAATTATTGAATGTTATGTTGCTCTCTTCAGCTTCTTACTTGCCTGACTGCACTTTCTCTAACTGAGTCTACGGCCGCCCCGTGAGTTCAGAAGGCCACGAGGTTCTCTTGGAGTCTCCAACGAATACCCCAGGAGTTCTCTTCTAGTTGAAAGAGAACCCCTGTTCCTTGCAGAACAAAGAAAATGTCCTTGTTTTTTTTTCAAATTTAAAACCACGTCTGAAAACAGCTTCCTGGCTCTTTGCTGGGGGGGGGCACTGAAAGGCAGCTCTCGGCGTGATGGTAATGGAAGCTGAGGTGGCACTTTTGCAACCTGTTGTCTTCTAAGGCTGAGCATGTGACTCCAAGTCACAAAATATTTGCATCCAGCATATCAAGGGTTTCATTCTGTGCCTGTGCAGGAAAAGGCGCAGCTCAACCCTGCAGAGATGTGAAGGCTCTCAGATGGATTACATTTTCACTTATTCTTCATGATAAATGACCTCTCTTTCAATTCTGGATGAATATCAAGGATGTTAGTCAGTTCCAGGTAAATGTTGACTCTTCTGTCTCATAAAAAAGCACTTAGACCTGATGGATGGGACCAAGGGGTGAAGTGAGGTCTGTCTTTAGCAAAAACAAGCTCGCCGACAAAATTTCTGATTTCTCCATCTCCTTATGAGGAAATAAAGTTAGAGGTGCTCTGCTAGCAATTATTGGCCAAGTTTTAGCCTTTCTGGAAATCAGTGGCTTTGAATGTTTGAAATTAGAAGCCACATACAATGTAAACACTGGCGAAAGCAAACATGGTGGAGATTGAGGCGTGGCCCCTGGGCAGGAGCTCTGTCATCCTCAGAGATGGCAAATGGCTAATTGGGACCTCGGCAGCGGTGACAAGGGTGCAAAGTCAGCAGAGGTTTTTAAATTAGCATTCCCGCCATAATTGCTCTGAGTCAGTCATGAAGGGTTTGTCTTCACCTTTGCCCTCTCCTTTCTAAATATTATCTCTTCAGGTCAACATGTTTATACTTATTTCTGGGGCCCAGTGTGCTGCTACTTTGAATTTTCTGTCTGTCCCTTGCGGTGGAGCGTGCAGGCATTTGTAGAAGCAGATGCCTTGAGAAGCTGAATGTATCCCAAATGCCCTTTTGTCCCAACTGTTCACAGTTGACCGCCCTTCCTGTGTCAGACAGGAGCTGGGGTATCTGAAGAACTGCCCTAAAAGATAGGAGTGAGGCTCTGGCTCTGTCAGCTCCCCCACCCCCGCCATGCTGTGTCTGGAGATTACAAAACATCCCCCTGGGGTGGGAATTTGGTGGATCACAAGAAGCCTCCACTTTTGAGGGCCTGTGAATATCTCAGAAGGTGGCTAGAGGTTTCCCATATACAAGAATCCCTGGAAGGATTTGCTACACTTCCAGAAAGCAGAATTGCTGTGTGTTGGGGCTGAGTTTCCACTGTCCTTCCTTCTGTAGACTGCAGATGGCCGAGGAGGCCAGGGAGAAGGTGACTCTTCCTGGTGCCACAGACAAGGGAGGACAGCTTCCCTGCTGGAGGTGACACTGTGGGCTGGCTGGGTGACACGTAGATTTCTGCTCCTGTGCGCACACTCGCTATTACATGCTCTGGCTTGAAGCCCCTCAACAGCCGTATCTGAACTCCAGTGAGTGAGCAAAAACAAAATGACAAAAAAATAAGCAGGGAAAGGAAACTGAGATGAGAAGTGAAATTACGAAAATAATTAGAACATGTAAAAAGATTTATGACCATACAGAGGCTTCCCAAGCTAAAAACACGACATTAAAGGGACAGTTGTTGAGGATGGAGCTGGTGCTGGGAAGATGAAGAGGAAGGACTATCTCAACACACAGGACAAAAATACAAAGAGAGATGAAGAGGACACTTTCTGGGCATGTGACACAAAAGGGACACCCACCATCATAGGACTGTAGGGAGGAAATGCAGCAATTAAACAGATAATCACAGGATATCACCCTAAACTCAAGTGGGTCTGGAGTCTGCAGAGTTAGTTGCGTTACTGAGTCTCAGCCAAGGCTGATGAGCAGGACACACAACTGGACATATTCTGGCTAATATCTGATGCCCAATGACAAAGAGAAAATTTTTATATTTTAAGACGGAATGAGCAGATTACCTACAAGGGAAAAAAGAAAGACCAGAGGCTGCTCTTCTGTAGCTCTGGAAGCTCATCAGATAATATGCATAGATTTCCAAGAAAAAGCTCCTGTTCTAAGAATACTATCCGTGGCGAAGATATCATCACCTACCAGGGCAAAAGAAATGCACAGATACTCACGGGTCAGAGACTATATCATCCACACACCCCATCTGTGGGCAACACCGCAAAACAGCCTCTAACTAAATAGTGAATCACTGCGGAGACTTCAGTGTGGGAGGGGATTAAATGGGGGCAGGGGTTGTATCCAGTTAGTTAAATCTAAACAGCTTCCAGCGGCTGACGAGGTCCTATGTGTGACAGAAAGATTCTGAGATGGAAGAAACAATCTAATTTTTAAAATCGCATAACTGTTCTGAAACAAAAGCCCTAAAAATATTAAATGACGCCATCAGAACCTAGGAGTTAGTGTTGGGAGTGATGGGGTAGGAAAAAGGAAGCAAGAACACCCCACAGGTTGTCATCTGACACAGCAGTAGGGAAGGGGCCGAGGAGGGGGGAGAGCAGAGCCTCTGGTTTTCCCATGAGACGGAACCAACGTGGGGGCTTCACAGTGAGTTTCAGGGGAGGTGACTAGCAGGAAGGCGGTGGAAGACAGAACTGCTTAAACTAACAATCGACAGGACATGAGCCTTCACTTGATCACGGTGGTGACAGGAGACAGAGAGAAAACCAGGAAGTGGCATGAATGGAAGGTAGGAGGAATAAGGTGGACATCAGAAATCAAAGGAAGGGAAAACAGTCCCAGGAAAATGGTGGAAACAGAAAGGACTCAGGAGTGACAATATCAACATTAGAAAAGGCGACACTGGAAGATAAAAGCACTAAACATAACAAAGATGGGCGTTTTGTTGTATTAAAACACCCAGTCAACGAAAAGAAGTTCGGTGAACTCCTACACACCAGTCAGCATAATAATAACAAAAACTTTTAGAGACGCATCAAGAACTTGATTAAATAGTAGGATATGTTAATGTATTTCTTTCAGAATCAGGCTGAGTAGGCAAAAAATAAGTAAGGATAGAGATAGGTTGAATAATATAAACAAATGTGAATGTTTATCTTTAGGTTAAGAATATAGGTTTTTATTCTTCCTTATATTTAGGGAAATATTAAGAAATTGGTCATACACTGACCATGTGGAAAACCTCACTAAAATAACCAAGATACTTCATAGGACATATTCTCTGATAGTAATCAAATGTAGTCCCAAACTGCTAGCCCTTAAGTAACATGAGATTGATGGAGAAGTACAAAAAGACACGTTACACACACAAAAACGCGGGGAGAGTGAAAGCATTTGTCCCTAAATGCCTTGAGGACATTGGGGGTTTTGCTCATATGTGAGCTTAGAGCAAGACTAACAAAAGAATATAGGAAAACAGAATAAGCAAGAATAGAAGTTGAAATACATTAAAAATTGTACTCAAGGTAAGTCAATGAAAAAATATCTTGCTTTAAAAAAAAGTAAAATTAGAGAAAGCTCCCCATAGAAGATAAATATCTGAGACAAAAACAGAAAATAATGCCAGATATCAAAGTACACTACACAGCCCTAAATGGAATAAAAGTTACCAAGAACCATAAGCGGATCCCAGATACACGGAAATTTAAGATGTGACAAGGTTAGTGTTTAAATTCAATTGTTATATACAGTATTTCTTTAATAAACGTTGCTGGCACAAATGGAAATTTATTAAGAGGAGAATAAAATCAGACTCTTATCTCATATACAAAACAAAATTTCAGATCCATCCAAAGCCTAAATGAAAATGTAAAAAGCCACTTAAACCTTAAGGGACGACTTACGGGAGGAGAAACGGAGGGGCCCGCTTGAGGGGGCGAGCGCCCCGGAAGCTGTAACAGCAAGTGCCGCAGATTCAACGAAGAGATGATGAATGGCTTGGAAAACGTTTGCAAAACATGTCCCCTCTTTCCTTCAAAACACACAAACAACGGCCTTTGGGAGGAAAAGCGCCGCACAAACAAGATTGTCACATGTGCTCTAATTCCGTTCTCTGTGCGCCTGTGGGAGGAGCAACGTAAGGAATTCACTCACGTGTCAGCGCTGCTGCTTTTAGGGTTAGCAGTAATTTAGGTGACTTGTACTTACTTAAACTTTTATGTAGGGCTCAAAACGTGCACCGTGATCACCTTTGACCTACCTGGCAACAAGCTTTTTACATTTGGAAAATAAAAAGAATCCACATCATTTGAGGAAGATAGTTGTGGGCACTGGACCCCTGAGGTCTCTGACCGTCTGATGTTTGCATTAAAAATGTGTTTCCGGTCGAGGCCTGTCCGTGGCATGGACTCCGGTCTAGACAGAAGCCCTTGGGCAGGCCGCGTGACGGGCTGGCAATGTGTCTCTGGGCCGAGGCGTTCTCGTTCAGACCCTTTGTTCTGTCCTTGCTGGCGGCAGCGGCATCTGCTCCCCAGAGCTGCTCGTGGATTTCCTGGGGCCTTGCGGATTCAGGTGCCACAGGACAAGGGGACATATCACGGGGATGGTGTCAAAGGTACCCTGTCACCTGGTTTTTGGCTGTTGAAAGGTACCAGCTGTCCTCCAGAAAACCAACGAGCCCTCGGGAAGGAGGTGGTGTGTGATGTCTTTTCCCTGCTCAGTTAAAACTCCGACAGCAATTTCCCCGCCTTCTGCGTGTTTAGGTTGTTAGTGTGAGGGACAACTTTCGATGTGGCATTTCCCATCCTGGACACAGGTGGATTTGAATCTGCCAAGTCTTCATGGATTTAGCTCACCAGGCTGTAAAAGCAGGCTCACTGAGCTCCTGAGGGTCACACGGAAAGTTGGCGAGGGGACAAAAGAGCCCTCGCGATAATTACAAGACTAGCGGAACTTGAAGGGATCCTCAGGTTTGTCGTCCCGCATCTCAGTAGATCTGTGCCTGCAACTTGGATCTTTAAACCACCTATTTGTAAGCTCACCCCAGTCGAGATTTTGCTTTCCTCCTGCGTGGACGGGGGACCCTCAGAAGTGAACTGTCGCTATGTCCTCATTTGTCAAGAGGGTGCTGTTTACCAGAGCCTTTATCACTGCTGTTCAGCAGTGTGCATGAAGCTCACAGAAATGGCTCGAACAGAGGCTGAAGGAGGTTCTTCACCTCGGGGCTGTGCAGCAACGACCGAAACATTACTGAGGTCGGCTGACCCCTGCCACAGAATTAGATGTACACACACTGACTCAGGTAGCCAGGCCTCATGGTAGCCACATGCACACGTGAGAGAGTGCGCCTGTGTATCTCTTAGACATGCGCTGGCGTGTAGCAGGTGCCCTAAAGAGGCCTGAGCCATTGGGACACTGATGCTAACTTCCTAATTCTCCCATCTCTGATGTGCAGGGACATCATCCATCTTAGCCCAAGGTTGACTGGTTTTTCTTCATTCTCCCATCTCCAATGTTCTCTGTTAATCTTCTCTTTGTGCAGAGCAATTATATTCCCGAGTCGTTGCTTCCTTGTGTCAGGGCATTGAGTACCAGTGGGTCTAATTGCTTACTCCAAGAGAAGGTGGCCCCGCCTGTACAGGGTGGCATCTGTCCCTGACCTGAGTGAGGGCCCATCAGCCTCTGGGGGCAGGTGCTGTGGAGCGGGGCAAGGCCTCCTGTTGCATGGAGGCACTGAGGCCCTGCATCCTCCGGGTACCAGCGCGGAAACATAATAGTTCTCCGGGAATTTGCTCCGTAAACTTGAACTGTGGGAAGCTGTCCCTGGGATGGGTTGCCTGGTGGGGGTGAAAGCCCTGCAGTGTCAGTCTGGTCCTGGAACCCTGTCACTCCCTCCTTACTCCCATCAAAATGGCTCTATGGGGTGCAACTGTCTATCTCTCGGATTCATTTCCAACAAAGCCCTAGTCGGGACGGACGCCTGCCCCCAGCACCAGAGGTGGGCAGGCACCACTAGCCCTGCTCCAGTCTGACTTCTCCCCCAGTCCCCACATCCGGTTCCGTCCTGTGTTCCCTCCTAACTCTGTGCAGAGCTGAGGATAAACCCAGTAACTAGCCTCATCTCTCCTGCTGACAGTCTACACACTGTCGACCAGCAGAGGCGGAGAGGTGGCCTTGTCCTTGAACGATGAACATTAAGGGAAGCTGTTCCCGGATCTCACTAGGAGGGACAGCCCAACTCAGGCATCGTCTGCTGGGGAGTAAGTAGTGTCCACGGGCCAAGAATGGAAGGAGTCAGAGTCTCCCTTTTGACTTTGTTCCGTGAGTGAAGTGGGAGCCGCCCCTCTAAACCACTGTGCCCCGGCGCCAGCTCCATGCTGGCAGCGTAAATGGTGGTCCCGGAGCTGGGGGAGGGGTTTCCTTAGGAAGAGGTGGAGGGGACTCTGGTGCACAGAGGTTGGCTGTTCTGCCTGCCGGCTTCGAGTAGAAGGATCACAAGTTGTTCCCAGGACTCCTAAACATGGTAGTATTTTGTCATGTCTGAAAATAAACACAGCGTTTCTTCTCGTACCCTGGTTTGAAATTACAGGCTTCTTTCCCATTGTTTCTTTGTTCTATCAGTGCCTAAAATAAGGCCTATCTTCCCCCCTATTATTAAACATTTATTTTTGGGTGAAGAAGAAATATGGGGGAGAGCGATGGGAGACAGGTCCCTGGGAAGCTTTCTTCTCTGCTTGTTGGGTTGCGGAGGGGACTGCTGCTCGCCAGGTCCCATGCCGTTCATCACAGGCGCCCATGTGCTGGCTAAGGGCACACCCAGTGCCTGTCATCAAAATGACACAGCGTGCCTTCCTGCAGGGTCACCTGGGGTGCATGGGATGGCACTGAGCGAGATGCGGGTCTTAGGAGGCACCATTTCTAGAACAATATGAGCCCACTGCTCCTCCGACTTAGATCTCAATGACTGGTCAGTCCCGGGCACTAGGGCTGGCCACCATGGGACCTGAGGCATGGAGCTGGTCGGAATGGAACTGTGGGGTTGGGGAGCAGTCTATTCTGGAGAATTTGAAGCATTCGAACCTTCCTTCTAGAAAAAAATGGAAGGGCCTAGGAAAAGCCAAAGGGAGTAAGGAGGCATGGATGCTGAGATGGGGAGACTTGAGCTGTGGTGTCATCCTCAGCATCTCCCTTGCCCAGCCCACATGGGCAGGGCTGACACTTCCTGGTCCCCAGGCCTGTGCAGAACGCCTGCCCCTCCCTCCTAGCCTGGCCCCTGCACAGGTGTACCTGCCTTCCTGTGAGCTGCTCCTGTGCTGGGCCCTGCCCTCCTTCCATGTGGCCCCTCGGGAAGCCTGCCCCTCACCTGGGCTGTCTCTGACCATGCTCTCTTCTGTCACCTCACCAGGGTGCCTGTGTCTCTCATTAGCACTCTTTGTCATCCTGCCAGTCTGGAAGGGTCTCAATGGCAAAGCTCCTGCGTTGCACATGAGCTGTCTTACGACAGGGGGAGCTCAGTGACAGCCTGGCCCTCAGTCCCCGGACAACCGGTGACATTGCTCGCGGTTCCATAGCGATTCACAGGGAAGGTGCACAGCAAACACTTACAGCCTCACCGAGGGCTCTTTGGCACCGGAAATGAAAATTCCTGTTTTCTTTGAGTGCCCCGTCATCGATGAAATGGTTCTGATGAGCTGCGGTCACTGCAGGAAGTGACGCCTCCCGCGGGCCTGGTGTCACTTCTCCATGGCACGCCGTACCCAGCTCCACGGGACTCTGACTCGGGAAGCATCCCCCCGGTGGGTGTTCCTGTTGTCACCACTGAGCACAGCTAGCTGCGGACACCACTCTGGAGCCGTTCACCTAGCTGTGTTGTGTCTCACCATATCCTCCCACACCTCAGGGAACAACCCGTAGGAAGAGTCCCAAACACGACACCGAGGTCCGAGCTAAAACATGAGACTGACTATGGCCTTCCCTGCGGTTCGAGAGGAGGGTGGGCTGAGGACGGCCTACAGCAGCTCGCCTGTCACAGCTGGCAGAGGCCACAGGAAGCTACGCGGATGCACGTTCCTCCCTGGACTCAGTGCTGGGGCACCAGCCCGAGTCTTTGTGCTTTCTGAGGTTGGGGGCTCTGTGGAAGTGACTTGGGAGAGGCTTCACGCAGGAAAATGTTACAGTTCTTTAAGTTTGACCCCATAGTTTCCTTTAGGAAGAAGAGCGCTTATTACAGGGTCAGCGAACAATATGCAAATCTCGAGTAGCTGTCTTTGGGGATCAGAGGCGGGGCAGATGCGGGGGGCTGACGCTGGCGGGTTGTCAGGGTGTGGGCCCCATTTCCTTGGCACGAGGACAGTGGCCTGGCCTCTAAAAGGCTTAGAGACGGTGGAATGACTTCTGAGTTGCAGGCTCTCTTAAAGCGAGGTGGTGTCCAGGGGACAGTGTTCAAGTGGAGGCTTGGGCTGCATGGAGACCCCCAAAAGGCTGTGGCCTGGCTCTTTTTTGTATCTCACCAGTTCCTTTTTTCTATAAAATGCAGCAAATGGGTCAATTCACCTTGTCCAACAGCGACAGGGAGCCACGGAACTTGCCTACAGACAGTTTCAGGGGCTTCTGAGTGCCCCCAGAGTGGTGGTGGTCGGGAAACAGCAGGTGCCCAGGGAACCCCCCCTTTCTCTGCCCCGATCTGAAAAGCAGCTTCTCTATGCAGAGAAATTGTCCTCCTCCGAGTCGGTCAGGACAGGCCCTGGGCAAGGGCAGAATTCCTCCTGGCTGGGCCTTTGGTGCTGCCGTGCCTGCAGTTCCCAGCCCGGCAGGTCCTGGCGCTCGGCAAGGTTTCCACCGAGAAGGCTCCATGCAGAGCCCGGCCCCCATGCCTCGTGCCCCATGCTTCTGGCTCGTGACCCGCAGGGAACTGGCCATCCTCAAATCCTTGCTTGCTAGAGGGCTGTCTGCAAGGCCCCTGTGTGACCTCAGAGCCACCCCTGTGTCTGCAGGCTGAGGACTGACTTTCAAAGTTACATGTGACTGTCACTGGCCCCCTCCACAGTGGGGAGGGCAGAAGCATGGAGGCCCAAGTCACGAGATAAGAGGCTGCACTTTACAGTGTGGACCCGAGTGCTGGTGTAGGCCTAGTTAAGGAGCAGGGGAAAAGCATCGCTTCAGTTTCTATCATGATTTGCACGTTGCAGATCAGACGAGCAGTTCGTCATTTTCATCGTTGCCACTGATCTGTGTACTGGTACGCTTGTTCCCACTTCACAGATGACCAAGTTCAAGCCCAAAGAGATTATTGCTTGCCAAAGGCAAGTGACCTCACGAGGCTGGAGGGCAACAAGTGAATTAGAATCAAGACCGGCCTTCTCTGGCCTCCCAGGCTGAGCAGCAGCCGGGCTGGTTCAGCCCTGACTGGGCGGCAGGGTCAGAGTGATGGTGGAGGGTTGATGTCTTGGCAGAATGGGATGTGGATAAGGAATGCCAAGGTCAAAGTCAAGCATGGGGGCTCAGAACCAGAGCAAGTGAGGGGCAGGCAAGGTGAGCCGAGGAAGAAGGAGTCCTAGGCAATTTCTGCCAGTGGCCTGGAAGCCCATAGTGAGGCCACCTGGTGGGTGCTGGTGGGTGGCTGCACATGGGCATGCTGTCTCCCAACTTCTCCGCTGGTGCTCAGCCCCTGCCGCTTCTTTGGACGTGGTTATGATTCCGTGAAACGGCGATGCGTCATCACCATCAAGGCTGTTATCAGTGCGGGTGATGAGTGTCCCCACTCTCGGAGTTCACATGTTCACTCTCTAAAATATGGCCTGTGTAGGTCCTGGGAACGTGAATTAGCTGCAGATGGTTCTGCATTTTTTATAAGTGGCTTTTCACAAGTGAAAAATGAATTCATAACTCAGCTGCTGATCTTTTCAGTCTGTTCAAAACGGCATTTGGATTTGGCAGGGAAGGAGCCTTGCGTGGCCTTGGTTCCAAGGAAGTTCCCTGAGACAGACTCACTTTGAAAATTCGCCATCGAAGCCACGTTTCTCATTTTCCTTCAGATAGGTAATTTTGAAGGAAGGCGAGCAATCATTGGAAAATGGGGCAATTTTTTTCCCTGGTGGTGCTCTGTACCAGAAAAATCAGCCTTGCCCTAGCAGGGTGGCTTGTTGGAACATTGTTGTATAGACCAAAAGGTCACAGGTTCGATTCCTGGTCAGGGCACATGCAGGAGGTAACCAATCGACATTCCTCTCTCTCCCTCCCTCCCTGTCTCTCTCCCCCTCCCTGTCTCTCTCTCCCTCCCTGTCCCTCTCTCCCTCCCTGTCTCTCCCTCCCTGTCTCTCTCTCCCTCCCTGTCTCTCTCCAATCAATAAGCATATCCTCAGTGAGGATACAAAAGAAAAAAGAACCCCCCCACCCCCGTGTCAGATTCCTGGTGAACCTGTGAGCAGGAGTTGCAGAGGGTTGGGTGGCTAGTCACTGAGGAGTATGAAGGAACACTCGTTTCTTTTTTTGTGGCTCCCTTGGTACAATAAAGTGAAACTGAGTAATCAATTAGATTATCAATTATTTCTGTGGTTTTGGTCCCACACTGTTTAAAAGACAAGATGAAATTATATTTTGTTTCTGTGCAAAATGCTTTCAACTGCAAAGACCATTCAGCCAGTACCTGATGGACACCTGCCAGGTGACCTTGCACAGGTGGGGCAGGAGGATGACTGGGTGTGGTCCTTGTGTCAGGCCCTCCCATTTCACAGTGGTAGTCATTGTCCTCATGGTTGCAAGACCCCTGAAGAGTCTGCGGGGTCAGAACTAGTTTGGGGAGGACAGTGAGCACCATGCTCGCCGGGCTGGGCCTCCCCTTTGCCTGAGCAATCTGACTGTATGGCAGTGTGTCTGTCGTCACTCTGCTTTGGCTCTGGAGGGCTCGACTCTAGCCCAGAGCTCCTCCTTGTCCCGGGGTGTCAGGGCATTGGAAAGTGTGACCAGCCAGATTTATGGGGACATAGGAACCTGATCTTCATGATGTGGCAGCCACATTTCTGCTTTGATTGGCCTTGATGTAACTACAACAATGAAGAGAAGTAATTATTCATTGCTATTTCTTGCGTGATGAGCTGTACAAAATTCAGATAGGGACAGGGGGAAACCCAGATACCTGCCCACCTGGTGCTCTTCACGAGCGTGTGTTTATAGAAAACATGCTCACTGAGCCACAGGTCCAGGACTGTCACTGGAAGATCAGCTGGTGGCTTTGGGACCAGGCCACATGACAAAGTCAGCACATTCTGTCCTGGAACAAGGCCGACTGTCACCAACTGTGGCTGATTAGTTGTGTTGCTACAGTTTTCTGTTCTATTTCACACAGATGGCAGTCCAAGTGTCACCCTCACTTCCCAAGGGGTCTTTCTCCTGGGCATCATCTCCTCCCGCAGCCCCTTGCGGCCACCTCCTGGCCCTTCCGTCACCACATGGCCATACCGGTGCTGGGGCAGCTGGCTGTGCCCCCTTTCACGTGCCCTTGCTCATGGCTCGGCTTCTCCCTCTCAATACATATGTCTCAGCTGTCATTGTCTCACCTTTAATAATGTTCAGTGTTCACTCAATTCTTTTACGTCCTCACCCAGTGTGGAGATGGGACTGCCCTCCAAACAGACATGATGTTTAATGCCGACTTTTATATACTCATCTACCAGATGCTGTGTTTGAATATTATTTAACATTTACTGTGGAACCATTTAATAGAAAAGGAAAACCTATCCTATGAGCTGAAGTTGTCTCTTCCTTTCGGGTGAATGTCTTTACCCAGAAAAACCATTCACTGGAGTTTTTCTCCCAGATAAATTTCTAAAAACACATTTTCCTGTGCAGCATTCTTAAGATAGATTAGACCTCATGTTTCTACCTTGTATTTTCTCTTGGAGTCACCTGACCTGGCTGTCCCCCGATCAATGTCAGACATTGATCTTCCCAACAACCCCTTGACATGAGCTAAGATAATGACCATCCTTTGTACCAAAAGGGACAGCGATGGAGTGAGACTGTGACTTGCCCGAGGTCATACAGCTCCCAAGTGGGCAAGCTGGGACTTGGATTCACGTCTCCGGCTCTCAGTCTAGTGTTTCTGATCACGAAGGACTTGTCAGCTGCACCCCATGAATTTTTCCAGAGTTTCCTGCTGTCCCACATCACACATAGTGAGCGTCTGCAGAGATGAAGGAGGGCTGAAGTGTTTTCCTCGGCGAGTGGCTGCATCCCAAATTGGTTGGAGTGGGTGTTGTGACACTTAGCTCTCAAGTTCAACACTGATGCCCAAACGTGCCTCGGTGTTGAACTAGAGGGGCTCCGTTGAATAAATCAGAAATGCCCATAAAATCAGGAGAAGTTGGAGGCAGTTCACTCTGCAATGCCAGCGGCATCGTGACCCAGGAGATGACATTTACAGTGAGCCTCGGAGTGCGAGCTTCTGGAGCCACGTCTCTTCGCCCCACTGCGTTCTCCTGTCCCCTGCTCTCATTTTGTCACCACTGACTGTTGTCCTCTGTCAACTGAGAACTGAGTCGGGGACATTTATCAAGCGGCTCTGAAAACAGAGGACGGCCTTTATCCAGGGGCGAGTCACAAGGGGTGGAAGCTGTGGTCTTAGCACTGAAGAGTGTTTATGGTCCACCCTCTCCTGATGGGATGTGAAGCTTTTACACTCAGGAGTGGGTTTTAACATCAGGGAGCATCACAATGGGCCTCTCCACCCCCCCCGAGGAAAATGTGTTTAGCTTCTGTCAGTAAATAGCATGAACATCGGTCATAAAGCAGATGTGGATAGCTGTGTACCAGGAGCTGCTGAGTGTGACAATTGCATGTACAGAGTCAGTTAAACAGCGTTTACCCGTATAAGTCATGTACTCCAACATATTGACAGATCTGCCTGGACGTGCTCTCTACCTTGATTCAAACCAGATTCTAGTTCAGTTAGGACATGAGTTCACTGTGTCTTTTTTCCAGGCAATTAATGAATCCCCCCAAATTTCCTTAAACTGGGTGAGTGCCAGGTGTCTGCTTGCGGCGTAAACACTCTCCTGCTCCCCGACTTATTGCTGTGTTATTCGCTGTCATGGCATGTCCTCTAAGTGGGTCGTGTTATTCTGATGCTGGAGGGGGCTTTTGCTCTGTTGCCATCTTTGGTGGGAGACCACAGAAAGGTGTGTGTATTTCTGTGCGTGTGCACAGCTGACGCTGAGATAGGCCGCACTGAAACAGGGTTAGAGAGGAGGGAGTTAGCAATTCTAAAAGGAAATAAGAATGTTCTTTCAGGCTGCCTATAATCACCGCCGCACCTGGAAAGGCAGGCAGTGTCTTCTGAGCAGCAGTAGATTCTGACAGCTGTGACAGTCACATGCACCTATTCTGGCCTCACATCAATATTTCGTGGCTGGGTTTGCTTCCGCCATCACGCCGGGCTTGCAGAGTAAGGGGACGGGGGCAGGGAACATGCCGACTACCTGTATAGCTCTAAAGCAAATGGCTTAAAAACTGCACCAGGTATTTTTTTCTTACCATGGTACCTGGAAAAGCAGGGCCTCCAGTTATACCAGGGTTGTCACGGCGTCTCTACAACTGGTTCTTTTCATCGTGTGGCTGTAGATCTACCGCAGGTGCTACAGGGGCCTCCTAGGACCGCTATTCCAGGAGCTGCTGGTCTCCAGGGACACGAACTGGAGGCTTTTTCCACGTTGGCAGTATCATCAGCCATTGCACAGGGGGCTCTCCCATCAGCAATGTTAACTCCACAGAGGCTGAGCTCAGGGCTCCAGCAGACAGAGTGGGGCTGGGGCAGGACACAAGGGGCAGGTAGATGTGCATTGAGAAGGGGGAGGAAAAAAGTGAGTCAAACAGAACTTCTGAAGGAGAAACCAGAAGCGCGATCCAGAAAGTCTTACTAAAAATTATGTTTTAAACACATTTTAAAGTCATTCGTGACCCGCTTTGCAAGGAATGACTGAGTGAAGAGCATGTGACACATTTTACTAGTCACAGCACTGGTTCTCTGTGACTCTGTGGCCTTGTGTGGTGTCATCATCTCTTACAAAGGCACACAGATTCTGCATGCCCAGGAAAGTCCAGAGCAGTGTCTCCCCGGGACACTCGAGCTATAAGTTGCTCCATGCACATGGCCCAGGAAGGTGGCACAAAAGAACCTGTGCACCCCTATGTTCATGGTAGCACAATTTACAACAGCCAAGTGCTGGAAGCAGCCCGAGTGCCCACGAGTAGATGAGTGGGTCAAAATCTGTGGTACATCTACACAGTGGAATGCTACGCAGCAGGAAGAAAGAAGGAGATTCTACCTACTGCAACAGCATGAATAGAACTGGAGAGCATTATGCTAGTGAAAGAAGCCAGTCGGTGAAAGACAAACACCATATGATCTCACCTATAAGAAGAATCTACTAAACGAAATAAACTATCAAACAAAATGGAATCACAGGCATGGAAACATGGAACAGACTGACAGCGACCAGAGGAAGGGGGGACAATGGTGGGAAGAAGGGGAAGGGCTTGGACAAAGAACATGCATGAACGACCCACAGACACGGAGAGCAGGGTGGGGATGGACTGTGGGAGCAGGGGTGGGCTGGGTGGAGGAGGGGAAAGATGGAAAAAATGGAACAACTGTAATAGAACAGCAATAAAAATACCTTAAAAAAGTGAAACAAGAGTGTCTTCTGTGGGACCGCGGGGACATAGTGAAGGATTTTTTTTCCTTTTTTCTTTATGTCAGAAAGAAAATGATCAGATATTCACAAGATTCCCTTCCAAAGTTCACTCAAGAGACCAAATCACAGATCTGAAGAGTTCTTGATGAGCAGACAATTAGAGCAAAGGAAATGATCTGAAGAAACATTCCCAGCCAAGCTGGCGAGCTGGAGCGCTTGCCCCTCAGCCACATGGGGATAGTCCATCTAAAGGACTGACCCAGGCATGCAGAGCCCAGTCCTCCCAATTGCCTGGGCAGCCTCCTGTTTGGACAGTGTCTGCCTCCCAGGCCTGTGTCATGATACGGTACCCTGCCACTGTTCCCAGGACCCGCCAGCATCTCACATCCATTTCTTGTTAGGGTGACATTTTTCCAATGAGCTCTCAGGCTCCACCCATTAGTCACATGCTCAGAGTTTGTTTCGCTGGGCAGGTCACCATGGGGTGATGACCATGGGGAGTGAGCTCCTGTCCTCTGGCTTCGGGGGTGATCCTGTTGATGGCCAGCCGCTCTCAGGCCATGGGGACCGCCTCGTGGATTAGCAACATGAACAGCAGGTTGGGGGAGCAGCAGCACAGCAGTGGAAAAACTTGTGTGGGAAGTAGGAGCACCTAGAATCGATCTCTTCTCTTCCATGAGCAGCTGGACTTTGGGTGACCAGGGATGACACTTCTCTGAGCTTTTGTTTTCTTGTGTAAAATGTAATGAACAGGCTGGTTTCTCATGGTCGTGAGAAGACTGAATGGGTTAGGGTCTTGGGAGATGCTTCATAAATATTGCTTTATAAATAGAGTAAAACTAGAGCATATATTGGAGTGCTTATGCTTTTACGAAAAATTACCCTGCATTTTAAAAATGTAAACATCAAAGTGATCCAGAAGGTGATTCTCATGATCAAGGAGCCATGACGCTGGAACCAGAACGGGTCGTCTGTTCCGGGGAACCCCAGACCGCTCTCATGCAGCTCCAGCACTCAGCTCCCTAACGCCGCCACAGGCCCCTCTCACTGGCTCCCACCACTTCATCAAGAACTGTGTGTGCTTTTCTCCCTTGAAATTGGAAGTGCAAACACTTAATTATAACTTTTGATTGCTTGAAATTACAGGGCTGCAGTTACTGGCATATGACTGAGGGAAATCGTAGTCTAAGCCCTGAAATAACCATCTTTGTTTTTTCCATATTGAAGATGGATGCAGAGAAACTGGCCCCGTGTATCATAAACTCAGTATTTCCTAGGATGGCCTCCACACTTTGAAAGTAACTCTCTTGGACAAAGGGATGGATTATTACAGCATATTTCTCCATCTGACTAGTCAGGTTCTGACTGATGTCACCCCAAATCATGGGGAAGAATTTCAGGGCCTCACCTATGGCCACTGGGGAATAGTGAAAGCCTTAGTCCCCACGGATGACCACATTTGTGGGGGGGACTGGGCCTAGGGAAATTCCCTCCCAGTTCTGAAGGCCGGAAGTCCAACGTGAAGATGTCAAAAGGACTAGGCTCTCTGACGGTGGTGGGGGAAAGCTTCCTTGCCCCCTAGCAGCTTCTGTTGGTGGCCGGCCACCCTGGCAGTCCTTGGTTGACGTCACTCCCATTCCTGCCTCCGCCTTCCTGTGGCCTCATCCCTGTGTGTCCATCTCTGAATCTGGATCCCTCTTCTTTCTCTTAGGATGACACCAGCATTGGATTCATGGCCCGGCCTAGTCCAATGTGACTTCATTTTAGCTCCTGACACAGGCAAATTCTCAGTAAGGTCACATTCCCAGGTTCTGGGTGGACATGAGTTTCAGGGCACATGATTCAACCCACTTTAATCTGCATTTATAAAGCAGAAGAAAGTATGAGAAAACACTTCAAGCAAGAGTCTTGAAGATATATCATTTTAAAGGCTGTTATCAGCTGTTAGTCAATTTTCACTGAATCCTAGTAAGACTTCCACATCTGCCCCTGTCAGATGTACCCTACTGCATGACACAGCATGTGGGGGAGACCCAGTGCTCCATGAGCATCTGCTGAGACCACTCTTCTGTGGTGTGGGCACAGCAAACTGGCCACTTCCGGAATGACCCCAGGAAGGAGGCTGCATTTAGATCTGATTACCCACTCACCCTAACACATTGCCACAAATCCCTCTGGTCCCCTCCCCCTGAGGGGATCTGGGTCTGGATTTCCATTTTCTATAAGGACATCAGTCACAGTAGACCAGGGCCCACCCTGCTACCCACAATTTAACTCAATTGACTCTGCAGGGACCCTCTCTCCGATCAAGGTCACTTTCTGATTGGTGCTCAGTTAAGACCCAACATACGTTTGCTGGGGTGGGGGGCACACAATTCCACCTGTAACAGGCTTTGTGTTTTCTTGTTTTGATTTCGTTTTCTACAATCTTATACGTCCTGGCAACTGATACGAAATATGTCATTGATAATAAAACAAATGGGTAAGATAGGAAAAAGTGAGGAAATATTGATGAAAGGGTTGACAATGCTGCCCTCGCCTGCGCTCATCAGACACACAAAGTGGACCCCAGTTGGCACTGCGGGGTGGGGCCTTCCTAGGAGCCAGGGTGGCTCAGGTCAGCCTGTGACACCGATTTGTCCGAACGACCTGCTGGGCTGCACCTCACTCAGTCTGCAAAAGCACATCTTGAAGATCTCTCCCTCCTTCCTCACCGCCCCCCCAGCAGAGATGGCTCTAGAAGGAGCATAGAGCCCTGTCCTACTTTTATTTAGAAAATAGGAAATAAAATCTTCCTGTGCATCTGCTAAGTGTCGCCCTCTCGTTAGGGTGGGACAGATCGCTGTGTGCCTCATGGGACAAATGTTTGTAAGTGGCAGATGTGAATTCAATGGAATCAGGTCAATACCAAGTTCAGAGTGACGCCCGGGGGTCGCTGGCTGGTGAGGCAGGACCCGGCAAGCCTTTCTGTCTGCCGCTTCAAGTGCTCATGTACGTCCCATGTGGGAGAGCAGAGGGCCGAATGTTTCACTGGGCAGCGTTGCTAGGGCGCTGGGCCGATGTTTCTGTCAGCAAAAGGAAATGCGAAGGCTGCATCCATGAAAAGGAATTCTGTCTTCACAGATTTTTGCTAGCCATTGCTTTTTCAGTCTGAATCCTGACACGTGAGAAACGAGAAGCTAAAATAACCGAGGCAGCCTTCCAATTGGGGATAGGACGGTGGAGGGTGCGTGTCCCCTCTAAGGGGGCACACGGTGGCACCATCCCTGAGACTGCTCTGAGGAAGAGGCTCGGGGTGCAGCACAGAAATGAACTTGGGATTGAAGGAAGAGGAATACGTAATAATTAGGGGGTACATTTTCAGCAACTCACATTTCTACCTGGAAATTCTGCAAAGTTCTGCTACATAAATGACTTTGGATTTTCTGACAGAGCTTTGTGATAATAGGTAACTATATACAAAATGAAATGAATTGACTTTTTTTAGGCATGTGGATAGAAAATTGCTTTTTCTCTAAAACTGGCATTGGCAAGCTTGGCTCCTGGTTAGAATTCATCACTGGGCAGGTGTGGGCGTCTATAGGAGGCCAGCTGGGAGGGCCCCCTGGGGGCCTGGGGTGTGCTGGGTCTCCCGTGCTCAATCCACTGAGCCACACCAGCCAGGGCTAAATTTATTTAATATTAATTGCATTTTTGCATTATCATTTAGTCTCCTTATGTCCCCTCCCCCCAGCAGTCACCACCCTGTTGTCCGTGTCCATGAGCCCTTTTTCCTTTTTGCCCAGTCCCTCCACCCCTAAGCTCCCCCACCAGCTGTCATCCTGCTCTCCATCTATGAGTCTGTCCCCATTTTCCTTGTTAGTTCAGTTTATTCATAAGGTTCCACTTATGAGTGAAATTATATGGTATTTATCTTTCTCTGGCTGGCTTATTTCAGTTAGCATAATGCTCTCCAGGTCCATCCTTACTGTTGCAAAGGGTAAAATTTTCTTCTTTTTATAGGCAAGTAGTATTCTGTTGAGTAAATGTCCCATAGTTGTTTTAGTTGCTCATCTGCTGATGGGCACTTGGGCTGCTTCCGTATCTTGGTGACTAAATAATGTTGCAAAGAACATAGGGGTGCTTATGTTCTTTTGAATTGGTGTTTTGGGTTCCTTCAGATATATTCCCAGAAGTGCGATCGCTGGGTCAAAAGGTGGCTGGGCATTTGGACACTCACACGCGGTGCCTGGCCTGGGACAGAGGAGCTGGCACTCCGGTCTAGGCATGGCCCTGGGCGGCTTGACTCAGGGTAGCTCTTCAGTCTTCTTGTGCCCCAGTTTCCTCAGATGAACTAGGAATTTTAAGAAAGCAGCTCCAGTGGAAAGTTTGTGCTAAAGGTCACACTGCTGACCCACCACAGGGCGGGTGGGGTGTTGCAGACACCCCTCCTCTGCATGCCCTGTGCATTTGTTGCGCTGGTTCAGCATCTTTTGGCGTCTTCCCGACTCCCCCATGCACTGACACTGTGATGGGCTTCGAGACATTTTCGACGAGGCCTTTGTGCATGAAATTAAATGTCAACCTGCTTGAGCCGCCTCCAGATTCCCTGGGAAACCTATCTGGCATTTAATTCCTGATTAATATTACACGCACTGGAACCTCCAGAGCCCAGTATGCTTTTCTTCAAAGCTTTTCCTTCTTTCTTAAAGACATCAGGGGAATTTCACACCAGAGAGTGTATGACACCCCAGGTTCTGGCCACTCCTCCAGAGTGTGAGAGATGCTGCGTGAAGATGTGACATTTCCACGGCTCCACTTGGGCTGGTCCAGCAGCGTGAGCCAGTTCCACTTCTGAGGGTGCTCAGGACCCTCCTTCGCACATGCTGTCCAAGTCGGGGTAACCTGCCTGCCTGCCTGCAGCTCTGGAAAGGCTAGGAGCGTTTCTGAGGGCCGGGGTGCTTGTCCTCGGAGCAGTGTGCAGGCAAATGTCCCTATCTTAGCACCTTCAGTTTCTGTCTGACATTCTATTCAGAACAGACGCTGCCTGTGTGACCTGGGAGAGTTCACAGTCTTCCCAAAGCTAAGTTCAGGGGGAAGGTCCAAGGAGAATGAATGGTAAGGAACATGTGTAAGGGGTCCTATTGGTTCACAGTCACTCAAACTTCAAAACAATTGTCCTTTGAAAACAACTGATTTGCAGCCTTTGGCTGGTAATGATTCCCTATGAATTATAAGCAGAAATTTCCTATCAAAAGTCATATGCTTTTGGTAGGAGCTTTGCATTTTAACCTCTGTTTAGTTGGCTTTAGTGCATAGAGATGCCTTTTCCTCTCCCTTGGGTCCCACCCTGCCTCTTTGAAGGCATTGTGGCAAAGAGGGGTGTCCAACTTGACTCATTTCAGGGTCAGTCTGTGAAGGCAACTTTCCCTGGCCCCTGCCTGATCACATTTCAAGAGCACGTCTTTTCCAGCCAGGAGACTATCACGGTCGCCTTCCTGCAGCTGGCTCAGCTAGAGCCACTTCTCCTAGACCAGCCTGAGGTGGGGACAGGCCTCCTGCCGGAACAGAGGGCACCAAGCCAGGGTGGAGGCAGGAAGGTTCGGCCCGACCTTGAACCTCTGGCGGTGGTGACACAGAAACTAGCATGTGGGCCTACGGCCAGAACAGCGACTGGGAAGGGGCTCTGGGTGTCCGACCATTTTTATCATTTAATATCTATTTATAAAATCAAGCTTACATAAAGGAACTCTTAAAAGTCAACTTAGCTTTCTCTAAATGACAGAGGGCTCTGAGCATCATCAGTTAGGTTATGACTAGATTAAAAAGCAACAGAAATCCAATGGGACCAAGTCTTCTGTGCCACATGTGATCTTTGCAAGGTAGGGAAACGCCTGCAGCACACGATGTTTGAAGCACGTCCTGTGGGCCGTGTGGTGTGCTGGGCTAGCTGAGGCTGGCCTATCCTGGCAGGGGCCCCAAGCCGCTGTGCGGACCGGCAGGGGCTGCGGCGGCTCTGAGTTGGGGGTGCTGGGCTCTGTGGACAGCTTCTGATTTCACAGGTGTATCCTGGCTCCCCCACCCCCAACTTTAAACTCTATATTATAAATTTATTAACAAAATACTTCATTGAGAGTGATTCAAATACACAGGGCATCTCAAGTGCCTGTCAAGTTGGAACCAGTTATCAGAAGAAAAATATATGTATTTACATACTTGATTTCCTCCATTTAATTAGCCTGCTTCATCCTAAGTGAGCTGACACACCATCCACTTCAGCTGGTGGGGGGCTGGGGGGCAGACAGATCCTAACGATACTGAACACCATTTTCTGTTGGGGGTAAATGGCAAGGTGTTCCAGACTTTACCTACCCTCCTCGATAGTTGGGAAAAATGAGGCCCAGAGTGGGGAAGTGATTTTCACGGGGTTACTCACCCATCTGGCGGTAAAACCAGGAGAAGAGCCCCAACTTCTGACTGCCCCCTCCCCCGCCGACTTCTGTCTTTCGCTGTGATTGCTGATGTTATCGAAAATGAAGATTCCTGCAAAACGCTCTTTTCATTGCTTTGCCTTGTTCAGATTTTTACAGATTCAAGATGTTCTTTGAAAAGAGAACTTTCCGGAAGTAAGCAAGAATTCCTGTAATGTTGCAAGGCAGACTTTTTTTTTTGGCTTCAGCTTACTACTGACTCATGTCCCTTGATAACAAAGTTCCTCTTTACCAGGAACTTTAATTATGTTCATCTCTGCTTTGTCCACCATCCTTTGCTCTGTTTTCTAGGAGGCTGGGCCACAACCTGGGAACCCTGAGAACCAGGAGGGGAGCCTCTGTTTTTCACTCTCAGCGAAGCCAGAGCCGAGGGCGGCTCACGGGTGGTGGGTCTTAGGACAGTTCTCTTGGGTCTTGTCTTATGTAGGATTTGTAGCAACTTAGAATTTCTGGGTGAGCCATTCAAAATGATTTCCTCCCTTTGTGACTTTTAAGAGCCGGCCTTGGCTGTCAGGGGACAGATTCCATTGACAACTCAGTGGCCCTTGGGGAGGAACGGCTGTGGGTGGTGAGTGTGGCCTGCAGGGGCTCCTGTGTCTCCCCAGAGGGGCAGCGGAGAGCAGGAGTGCGGCACAGAGATTTTCTGCTCATGAAGAGCCCTGTCCTCAGGAATGGGGGCCTCTCCCTCTGTGCCCATCCGTGCACAGGGCACACTCAAAACAGGTCTCAAAATAGGTGTGACAGGGAAATGGGCTCCTGTCCCCAGAACTGTGACAAAACAGATGCCTGTTGTTCCAGCCGCCCAGTCTGTGGGGCTTGGCGGTGGCATGCAGTGATGGCGATTATCCAGTCATCAGCAGTTGGGCGCATGCTGGAACCGCGGTGGTCCTGGCAGGTGCACTGCTGGGGTGGTGAGTTGTGAATCAGCACGTCCCCTGCTGGCTCGAGGCAGTGATTCCTGAGGTCTCATGAATGTAGGCAATGAGGAGCTACCTCAGATCCCAGTTGCCATGCCAACTCTCTTGGGCGGCATTCCTGCTCCATTCCTTGGGGACCACTGCTCACCACGACAGCTTAAGGGGGCATTTTTCTTGTGCTGTTTGACAACAATGTTTCTCTTCTCTCCAGGGGAGACACAAACACATTTCACGGTGGGTGTTATTTCAACCAGCGCCTGTGAATTTCACTATTAGATACTAATCACAATTAAACAAATGATGTTATTATTACACCCATAAAGCTCCCTCTCTGGTGTCGGGGCTTTGCCTCAGGGGAGCGATCTCAGCCGTGTTACCTGTGCGACCCTCCCGACGGAGTGGGGGGAAGAAGCCACTGTGTTCCACTTTCGATATGGCTGAAGAAATACCAATAAGTAATGGGGCCCTTGATGGCCTGAGGATAAAGCAACGATGTTTCGTGTTTTCGACAACCTGGTACAGATCTTGGGGATGAATTCTCCATTTGACAGCTCCCTGTCTGTCCAGTACAAAGCCAATCTTGTCTCTCGTTAAGCATACTTGGAGGAGATAGACTTCTGACTCAAATTTAGGCACGCGTTTCAATTTATTTTTCTTCTTTTGTTCTTTAGAGCAGTTCCTGTTTTTCCGGAGGCATTAAAAAAAGTTAAAGTGAGAAAAATTCTCTGTTGTCTTCCTTCATATGCAGGAATATGTGTGAAGGCAACCTTCCCCATGAGGTCTATACCTTATTTGGTTTTAAACCTCAGGTTGTAAAAACTTTTCGTGTAAGACACTGTTTTTCTGGTCATGGAAGCAATGAGCGGCTTGGGTGCCTTCATGATGCTCAATACATACTCAGTGCATAACATCATTCTCCCATCAAACAAGCATCTTTCTTGGCGCATAATGTGGGGTCACCCAGCCAGCGGCCTGCAGCTACTGAGAGAGCGTGAAATCTGCGCAGGAGCCCGGGCTCTCTGAACCTAAACCCCAGGACCACTGTCCTGGGCCCCCTCCCCCCACAACTCTTGCCTACAGAATGTTGCACTTGGTGGAGATTACTTCTGTTCAGACCTCGTCCGATCTGAGCTTCGACTCAGGCATGTAGCCCAGTGCCACTGGTTAGAGTACGTTTGGCTGTGAAGGTGCCCGATGCCTTTCCTTTATGTGTTCTTGGTACCGACGTTTTGCATTGGCGGCCGCAGAGGCGTCCCTTAGATAGTGAGCTCAGGCACGGATAGACATGATGGCTTTGCAGAGCAATTTGGCAAACACGCAGCATTTCAAATGAACATGTCCTTTGATTCTGCGATTTCAGCGCTAGGGATCTAACCTGCAGGCATGCTTGCCCCAAGGCGTACGTGTGCAGACAGTTTGTGGCAGCTTTGTAAGAGCAAAGCCTGGAGACACCCAGCAGCTTTGCTCCTAGGGGAGCGACGGAATGACTCACGTGGGCGCAGAAGGAAGTGCAAAGTGGTTGTTCAGACAGGTCAGTCCCATTCACCTCTTCACTGCAGTGCCGTCCGCACACTGGTGTGTCTCAGATGTCGCTTAGAACTACTCTGTGGAAAAACGCAGAGCGGCGTTCTAGGGTGTGGTGCCGTTTAGATAGAGACAGACTCATCAGTTGTATAGCCACTTGTGTGTGTATGCCTGGACAGCATAGAAAAGTCTGGAAAAACGCACGAGAAAATGGCCGCTATTATCTTCAGGCAATGGAGCTGGTGGAAGGGCTGACAAACGCCTTCCCTCTTCATTTTGCATTTCGCATTCCTCTGTGTTGGTTTGTCTTTTTGTTTCATCCAGTGAATACATTGTTTCTAAAACAAAGTGGGTTCCCTTGGCCCCGTTGCTCTGTAAATTCAGCGTCAATGGTCAATGCCGGAGTAGCAGCTGCCTCCCCGGACTGGCCGTCAAAGCTCAGCTCTGGGCGCTGAGGCACGGAGAAGGCTGTTGTCCTTGGTGCTCTGAGGCCACAGCCCTGTCTCCTGTCCAGGTATGAGCTGCGTGCTGTCTGTACCGGTGGCCCCGCCCTGTGCAGGGTGACAGCTGCTGCCTCTCCAGGGCTGGGCGCCTGAGGGGCCTGGCAGCCGGTTCTGAGCCCAGCTTGGTGGCTCTCTCCTTGGAACAGCCTGGAAGAGTGACATGATGGATGATTCCACCGCTGCCTCCCCAGGCCGATGCAGCCGCGACTTCGCTGCTGGTTGACTCCGGGCCCTGCTGCAATGTGGTGGAGGGACGCAGGGCTGGCTGACTCCCCCAAGGTCACAGAGACTGTCGCTGAAATGCAGTCATGCTCTGAGGTCCCTTTCCGACTTCTCTGCCTCCGGTTCGTGCTGCTCCTTCCCTACCGTGCGGGCTCGCTGGTCCCTGGAAACGACAGCTTTGCCCACCCAGACTTCTGCACACCAGCGGGGCAGAGGGCCAGGCCCACGGCTGTCCTAAGTAGACCACTAGCCAGAGTGACCGTGACTGCATTGAGAAGGGAGGGAGGGGAGGAGCACACGCAGCCTCCGACTCTATGGTGATGTCTGGCATCATTTTTTAAGAACTGTTTCTGCCCTAGTTTTTCCCGAAGCTGCAGCACGGGTGTGGCGGCTCTCAGAGGCATCCCTGCCCTGAGAGGAAGTGGCACTGAGCGGGTTGGGATGGTGCCTCTCGAGCAGGCAGTGCCAGCTGAGTCCTGTCCCCTTTGGCACGGGTGTACATGGTGTACCTGCTTGCTCCCCTTGGTGTTGTGGTGGGTGCTGGTTTTGGAACCTGCCGAAACACGTGAGCATCGTGCAGGCCCTTCCAGTGAGCACGATGCCGTGCAGAAGGAGAGACTCAGTCCGTGATTTCTAAGCAGGGCTGCCAGCCATAGCATAGAAAAACCACAGAGCATTTCGGATAACAGCAATCTGCGCTTTTCTCCCCCAATTCCAATCTGTCTGGCGCTGCACCCCTGCGGCCAGTCCCTGAGCAGACTGTCTCCCTGTGAGACACTCCCCCTGAAGAATGTCTGGCGGTGAGGGCCCCTTTTCTCCCCCATTCTCCACCTCTTTAACCATCGCTTTCCTCCAGCTCTTCCCCAGAGAGACTCACCTCTCCTCTTCACTGCCAAGTTTGGAGTGAGAGAGGCGCTACCTTGTTGCAAACCCTCTTGATCATCCCTCGAGCAGACCCAGCCAACACAGTCGGCGGCGCTCCATGCACTCCCATGATATGTGCCACCAGCGGGCGTGCACAGCGGTGTGTCCCATCCACCCATGGGGACGTTCCGGACAATACCCTCTGGTCCCCACGGTGCACGCTCACACCTGTCTCTGCCTCTGCGCTCACTCGTGCTGATGGATTAAACTGGCTCCGTTCCGCCGCCAGCGTTTGAAGAGCTGCAGCTGGTGTTTACTGCCGCATGGCCTGAAAGCGCTAGAAGCATTTGCTTCTACAGCCCTTTATGCCCGCACATCCCAGTGTCAGATGCTTGTGGGTGGCGAAGGGACGTGCTGTGTTCACGGGCCGTGGAACTTTCTGGGACAGCAATGGGCCATCTGTGCTTACCAGACAGCCGCCGTCCACACATGTCAGGGCTTGGGGAGCTGGGTCTTATTCACGTGTTGTTTCTCAAGGTGGCCGCTCGTTCGTGGTGGAAGCAGGAGGAAACACGAGAGCAGGCCAGATACCATCTGCAGCTCCATGGCTGGTCCGTGCATTGCAGAGCGCACTCTGAAGGCGGATAGACACACCGCATTCCGACATGTGTGCCACGCTGCTCTCACTCACTGCCTTACCCGACTCATGTATTCCCTCCCCCCTCTGCCCCGAGCTGCCCCGGAGCTTCCCTTTCCTGTGTGCTGTGCCACAGGCCTGCAACACAGCGCCCTCAGCTGGCACACGACCGGGCCCAGGGACCAGCTGCTCCCAGGCACGGCCTCCCAGACCGGCCAGTGCAACTCTCCACACAGCTGCTGTGTCATCCAGAACCGCCCCTGAGATGAGATCTGTTTACTGTCCCTGTCCTCTCCTCCAAGATTCTGGTGGCTTCAGGCCCCCTCAAAATGGCCCATCTCCTGTGGCAGCCCCCGTCGCCGCCCTTCACGTGTTCTGAAACCTATGCGGTGGTAACAGCTCCTTCGCGTGCTCTGTGGGACCCCACTTGCACTGTAGGATCCTATGAGGCGCACAGATCGCTCTATACGGACAGGGTGCCCAGTGCCGATGAGTCGAACGCTACAGCTTGGTTCAGCTGCTGCAGGGTGCAGGTGCTGTTGGCAGCGCACATAGCCAAGCTGTAAGCAGCGCAGGGGATAGCCCCTGGGCACAGTTTGTTTGCCTGGCATCACTCTTGGCTCTCAGTTCACACTGTCCATTTCCAAAGAGCGAGGCAGGCCTCAGCGCGTCCTCTATGGCAGAGAAGGGCGACTCTTATACCAAGGGCCCCGTGCTTACTCCCAGCCTCTCCTGTGCCCCTGGGCATGGACTTAGTTCTGGGTCGTGGGCTGACATCTTGAACTGAGGTGTGCAGGCATGCAGAACCTCCCGCTCATGCTCGTGAGGGCCCGTGCATTATGGCTGGTGCGGGTGCTGGGTGGTGAAGCCTCACTGGCCTGCGTCCCGGAGGGTCTGTGTAGAATCCCACGGGGACTCCACCAGCACCGACTGGACACAGAATGTGAATGAGAGTCTTGGTTTTGCCATTTGGTTTCTGGGTGTTTGTTTTGTTCCTACTGCCTCACCGCTCATGGTAGTATGTGCGGCCACACGCCTGACTAACTACTAGCTGTGTCTTGGATTTAGGAGAAAAAAATGGAGGTCAGCACTTTTCATGGGTAGTACTGAAACCAAGAAGAAAGGACAGAGGCCCAATTCATCTGTTTGGAGCCCTGGCCGGGTGGCTCGGTTGGTTAGAGCATTGTCCTGAACTCCGAGGTTGCGGTCTCGATCTGTGCTCTGAGCACGTGCAGGAATCAACCAGTGAGCGCACGGATGGTGGGGAGGACAAACTGATATTTCTCTCTCTCTCTCTCTCTCCTCCACTCCTCCCAAAATCAATGAAAGTTTAAAAAATTTAAAAATTCACATATTTTGGTTACAGTTCTGATATTTTGTCTGCACTTTTGAGAAAGAGCTGTTTAAAATACCAGACGTGCAGCCCGCACCTGGGCAGGCAGTTGTGGGGTGGAGCGGGGCCGCAGCGTGGGCTCTCCTGGGTGCGGGGTGGGCACGCTCTTTGTCCTGCATGCGGTAGGTGTGCTTCAGGGGTGTTCTTGGCCTCTGCCCAGCAGACACGGATGGCATCACCCTTCACTCCTGCCACAGTCTCAACTGCAGACCAGTGGGTTGGGGGTGACCGTGATTTGTCAGAGGAGCAGCTGTAGCAGTAGCGCCAGCCGGTTCCTGCTGGTCCCCAGCTCCCAGTTTCCACGGGACAACGTGCAGATGGTGCCAAGCTGTGCAGTGGGTGGTTGGTACCAGAGAGAGACTGAGTTTAGGAACCCTGGGTGCTTCATACTGGATGATGAACATGCCTGCCGTTTGGTCTGGAAGGAGGTACTACTTCCCAGGCTGTTCACTATGCAAACATCTTAGAAAAGATACACGGGCACTAAGGGGGCCCACTCAGAAGGTTCACGGATAAGCAGTGGTCTCCCTGACATAGATTGGAAATGTCAGGAGCGAGTGTTCTTTTATGGAAATGGCTTGACCTGCATATCATCAAAACCCGCTCCAGGTTCTTAACTAGTCTTATTTTAATACCTCTGCGCTGTTGATCTTTTGCTTTCTCTGTGCTAAGAGTGGAAATAGTCTGTAATTCTTTATCCCTGGTCCCTGAGAACTGGAACCCTTCCCTGGCATGTCCAGCCATCCGAGGCTCAAGGTGAGGTCGGGTCGCAGTCCACCATGTACTGTGAACAAATGAATAATGAGCAATAAGAGTTGTCCGGTGTCACCATGAGAGACGCCAGCCCATGTTTGTCTTACCTGTACTGTGACGAGAATGTCCTCATTTTCTCGGGACACATGCCAGCGTCATAGACAAGTTTAATGGCATATGTGTGGCCCACTTTATGCAAAATTTGTTTGAATCTTTAGATTTCTTATCTCTTGAAGAAGGCTCATGTTTGTTCTGCACCGTCCCCTCTGTGCAGCCTTCCCCATGGACTTTATTACGCATTATACCCTTGCTGCTAAGAGGGGGTTGGATTGTCACTTGGGATGCACACTGGCATCGGGGCAGTGACAACAACAGCAGAAGGAAGTGGCATTTTATCGCCCTTTCAGGTAAGCACGAGCATCTTTGCTCAAGAAAGTCAGATCGCTTGGAGGAGGGATGGACGTGGGAACAGAACACACGCTTTTCCCTTCTACTTTTTACGTCTGTGATCACTTGCAACCCGCTATGCTTTATGCTTGTGTGTGTCTAACCCACTTTCTTTGCAAAAAGTTCAAGTAAATGCTGAAAAGCACATGGTATTTTTTGGAGGAATTTATATTTCTAAAATGTACAAATATCAAAAGACTCTCTGTTTATAAGATGTTCCTAATGCAACTGAAGGCTAACAAGGAATGTGAGCTTTTAACATTAACACGAACACATTTTATTATTTGGAAAATGTTTTTTAGAGAACGTGTCTTCTTGTTACTAACTGCAATTTCAAGGCTAGGTTAACTGACCAAATAGAGTTTATGTAATATTCTGAGTCTCATCTGTGATCCATGTGTCCCAAAGCCATGGGCATTCCAGCTGTGAACATTATTTAGATTCTGTGTCATTTGGAATTTAAAATAACTCACCTTTAGCTGAAGGCCTGGAGAATGAATGTGAGTGAATGAGCGAACGGCCTAAACTTACTCTCGAAAGGTCGTTTAGCTGAATTAGGAGTCGCTAGCCTCATTTTTAAATATCACATGTTTTTTTTTTTTTAATTTTAGTAGAAAAGCTACTGTCCCCATCCTCCTTTTCAAATTACTAAGCATGTCTTAAGCAACAATTGGAGTTCTGTCTGGGATGCTGGGACACAGGCCGGTGCAAGGTAAATTCACTGATAATGATGACAATAGTGAACATCTATGAGCACCGTGCTGGCACCAGGCTGGGGCAGAGGGGCAGTTGCCTCAGGCACAAAGTTGGAGGGGATGCGACTTGCCTCCCCCCAACCCCACCCTGCTGAGCCCTTTCTGCGAGCAGGGTCCTGCACTAAGAACTTTGTTTGTATTTTTCTTGTAATTATTTTAATAACCTACTTGGGAAGGCGCTGACCCTACTTGTGGTCAACTCACATGGCTAGTAATGGGTGAACATGGAGTTGGGACCCAGGGCTTGTGCTGTGAATAGTTTCTTCTGCTTTAAGAGACATGACCTCTGTCTTGATGGGCAGGGATGGGCCACAGCTGCCCCAGAAGCCAATGGAAGTCGTGCTGCTCCCCATGCTCAGGGGATGAAGAAAATGCACAGACAACGGAACCCTAGGCAGCCTAGGGAAAGAAGGAAATCCCATCATCTGTGATAACGTGCATGGAGCTCGAAGGCCTCATGCTGAGATTAATTAGAGGCAAATGCCACACGATGTCACTTGGATGTGGAATCTAGGGAACTCAGACTCCCAGCAGCAGCAGAGCAGAGTGGTGGTTGCCAGGGACTGGGGAGGGAGATGGGGAGATGATGGTCAGAGAGCCCAAAGATGCAGTTACGCAGGGTGCGTGAGCTTCGGGGAACCAATGTACCACGTGGTCGCTGGGGTTCACAATGCTGTGTCGTGCACTTGAAGTCTGCTGAGAGGTTAGGTCTTGTGTTCTCACCACAACCCCCCCTACTCCACCCAAAAAGAAAGATAAAAATAGTACGTTTGTGCCATGTCTCCTCTCAAAGAAGCCAGCTCGCCCACATCCGAGGATAGGGCGCCAGACTGCCGTCCACCACGGCATCTGACCTCTCTGAGAACTGACCTGGGCACTTGGGCAAATTTCCTCCTTTTCTGTTAAAAACCACCCTCTCTATTTTCCATAGGCTAAGTAGGATGTCTAGCACTAAACCTATGGACAAATTTAAAGTTCCCTGCGTGTGACCGAGTCGCTGTAAAATGAAGGCCCAGAGAGATTCGAAAACGGTCCTGCTTGTTCCTTCCATCAACCTTGAGGATGCTTGTCAAAGCAAACCTTGGATAAGAAAGATCGTTTTTCAGAAAAAGAACTGAACACTCTACTCAAATGAACAAGGAGCAAATGAACCTTTACATTTGACGTCTGTGCAGTTGCTACACGGGAGCCCTATTGACTTTTTTTTCCTTTGAGGGGACATTGTGATGAATGGAATGATTAAAGAAAACCTTTTAAGTTTGTGCTGTTCGCTCCTGATAACATGAATCAAAATTACATTCCGCAGTAACAAGGCTTAAAGGAATGGGTCCTGTCTGGGTAACTTGTAGACTTCTTTCTTTCTTTCTTTCTTTTTTCCTGGAGAAAAAACCCAGCTAACAGCTCTGAGATAATAAGACACAAGACAGAGCAGCACAATGGCGATAATGCTCAGCTCTTCCTTCGCTCGCTCTGTTCTGTTTCCTGCCATTAGGTGTTATTATCCTACTTTCTCGATGAAAAAAATTAGTCTCAAATGAGCCTCATACACCAGTTTTCCTTTAAGTGATTTCTCACATATAAGAAAATCCTAGAGGAAAATGTTTGAAATTACCCTTCCCCTCAAAATGCTAGATTTGTTCAACAAACATTTACTGCGTACCCGCTGAGTTCTGTGGGAGAAGGCTCACGTATGAGCTGGAGGAGCAGGTGCCTGGGGGGAAGCAGTGAACCAGGCGATGTCGGGATGGGGTGCCCTGCCTGGTGGGCCTGCCCCGGCCCCTCGACGACCGAGCACCCAGATGGTCAGGAGTGAGGTCCCACTCTGCTCTGTGTTCAGACACTTCCCAGATATTGCTAAGAAAGGATTTCTTCCCTACTGACTAAAATGATGAAATACCACTTGATAAGTCAAATTGAATACAATGGTTAAGTCAAATTTGGGCAATGTGGGGCAGATTTGGTTCTAATTCTTCTTGAGTCTTTTTAGCAATTGGTTTTCTTTTTTATTGAATTTATTAGGATGACATTAGTTAATAAAGTTATATAGGTTTTAGGTGTATAATTCTATAACACATTATCTGTATATTGTACTGTGTGTTCACCACCCCTAGTCAAGTCTCCATCCATCACTACTTACCTCCCCCTTACCCTCTCCTACCTCCCCTACCCCTTTCCCCTCCAGTAATCACCATACTGTTGTCTGTTTTGATGTTTTTGTTTTTTTTTTTGCTTATGTCCTTTATCTTTTTCATCCAAACCCACAACGTCCCTCCCCTCTGACAGCTGTCCGTCTGTTCTCTGAGTCTGTCTCTGTTTTCCTTCTTAGTTCAGTCTGTTCATTAGATTCTGCATGTGGGTGAGATCATGTGGTATTTGCCTCTTGTCTTATTTCACGTGCCATAATGTTCCCAGGTCCGTCCTGCAGTGCTGTTGCAAAGGGCAAGGTTTCCTTCTTTTTATGGCCAAGCAGTCAAACCTGATTGAATCTTGACACTCCTGTCTGTGACAGCAACTGCTGCCAATGCCTGACTTCTCCGTGGGCGTGGGTTTCCGTGGGGATAAAACATCGATGTGCGGGAAGGTGTTGGTAAACTACGTTTATAATGCTTTCATTATTGCTGTTATTCTTACGGTTGCGGTGAGTTCACTATTGAATCCCTCTTTAAAATCAGCCTCATCAGAAACACTCACTAAAGGGGTGGGAAGATTAAAGAAGATCTGGATTTTTTTTCCCCAGCTGGTGTTGATTCTAATAGACATAGTTATCATTTGGAGTTTTATAACTTAAAGATGACTTTTCCTATATTATATACTTCAGTCTCACCAAAACCCTGAATTGGATAAAAAAAGAAAAACTACTATATTTTTAGCTCTATTTTGTGAGATTGGAAAATTAGACTCCCAAGATGCTTATCTGTGGGAGAGCAGTTTGTAAATAACTAGTGGGTGTCCCACACACACTTTTACCCATGAAAATGCGGGGCTTTCTCTCGGGCCCAGCGTCCTGGGGCTGGCCTCTGGCTCGACCCCCTGGCTCCAGAGCTCTGATGGAAGAACTTTCTCGGTCTGTTCTGCTCCCGTCTGGTCCAGGCCTTTGGGGGGAGGCAGTACATCTCGTTCTCAGCTAATAGTAGTGAAGGCTGAGTGTGTTTATAGGAGTTGCTCCTAAGAAATTTGTATCTTGCTTAAATGAGGAGGAATATCAACTCACTTGTTAGTAAGATTAGGTATTTAAAATGTCATACTTTTGATGTACAGGAAATTCTGTCATTAATTCTATCCATTGAGTAAATTAAATTACCAAGGTTTACAGTATGGATTTGCAATAAGCTGTTGAAACAACCTTAACATAATTTTTGTGACATTATCTATATTGAAAAAAACAAACCTATTTTTGTAGCTCTGTGAGTGTAAATTCAGCCTTTAATAAACATGGCATTTTTAAATGTTGTTTAATCATTGTTGTCATGTCACACACCAGCGACAAAGATGAAATGAGGGAGCCGTCCGGTCTGAGAGTGTATCCCCAGTCTTGATGATTTCCAGTCATCCATTGAGGAGCCCTCTAGTTCACGGTCGGGGTGAGAACGGCAGCCCGTCACACTCAGAGCACGACTCTGCGTTGCGTTCAAAATGTATGTCACTGAAGTTGTGAGTTGATCGCTGTATTCGCAGCAGGGCGAGGCCAGACCAAGTGAGACACTCCATTGAGCCAGATCGTGCATGTGTACGTGTAGAGGAGGAAAAATAGCTTCCCCTCAGCCCCTCTCGGCTCCTGGCTGAGACCCTTGTAATAAAAGACAGATCAGCAGGAGAAAAGCAAACAGGGCTTATTAACATGTCTGTCTCCTGCATCCGTGGAAGAGACCCAGGAAAACCGAGTGTCTCCCCGGAATGGCTCAAACCACAACTTTGAATATCATCTCCAGCTAAAGACAAAAGAAAGCCAGGGGAGGGTGGTTATGGGAGGTGAGCAGGAAAAACCCGGTAAGCAAGGGTGCGCTCGCCATGCAGATTTCAGTCCTGCCTTCTCCGCTGGTGAGCGTTTCTTGTGATTCACTCAACTTCCCCTCGTGGGAACACAGAGACAGAGAGACACCCTTACCTCATAAATGCTCACTTCCCTCTAAAATGGGCCACTTCTCCTCTTTTCAGAGATCTCCTGTGTCTACAGCCTCTCAAAAATCATCAGCCCCAATAATGAACATGCCAGAGGCGTATTTTGGGGTGGTGTATTTTGTTCCCCTTTGTATGTTTAAACATTTCTACAGACACTTTTGAGAAAGGTCTCACGTGCTGCTTACCTGCTTATACTCATGTAAGTGCATGTAAACATTATATATACATTTTGTGTACATGCTGTTAGTAATATAAGTGTGACATTGTGATGTATCAGAGAGAGCACGCAGTATGGAAAGCACACAATATAAGCAGGAACCAGGCGGGCCCAGAAAGTTATTAGCAGAAGAAAGGAAAGGGTTGTTTCAGGCCAGGGCGTGTTCTTCTGGGGGAAGGGCAGCTGTGGGACAGGTGAACTCCTGAGGGCTGATGCCGAGACTCTGGGCCAGCTGGTGTGAGGAAACCCTCCTGGAAGGGCTGAAACCGCCTCCATGTCAGGCGTTCAGTCTGAATTCAGCATCATGGGCTTCCGCACCAGGGACTGCACTTTGGGCCAGTGGCTTTCTCTTTCACATGGTGTAATGAAATGCGTGGATTTTGGAATTGATTATCCTGAGTCAGGGACGTCACATTGCAAAGTCAGCTCAGGGCAATTCCATTGAAACCGTTCCCCCTGTCCAACTTGAAGAACTAACCCAAAGCACTTCCGAAATTCAATGTATTCAGTACTCCCTCTCCCCGCCGGCCCCCCACCCCCATAATATTGGCTCTTCAGAGTTCTTTGGAAAATGCCGTAAGAGGATTTTGCCCACTCTATTTCCTGTCTTTCATCTCATTGATTCTTCCCCCAAGGTCAGACAAATAGCAAATAGCATCAGAGCGATGGGATGCTTTAAGCTTTTATGGCTCATGAAATGATGTTTTTTGGCAGACTCCTCAGTGCACACTTCAGAGCACACTTTTTCCTAAAGCAACTCTGCAAGTATTTCTTTTTTTTTCAATTGTTGTTCAAGTACAGTTGTCTCCATTTGCCGTGCAAGTGTTGACCGTACGTTATTTGTGGATTTTGCAGACATATAATTTAGGGACAAAAGGAGGGGACCCCCTGAGGAACATGGGTCAGAGGCTGGTGTAGCCCGGTGGGCAGGTACAGCCTGGGGCCCCGGCACACGGCCTGCCAGGGGCGAGGGCGTGAGTAAGGCAGTGATCTTCAATTTTCTCTTTTTCTTGTTGTCGTGGTCATTGTGGTTCTGTAAAACGAGAGTAAATTTGGAGAGGGAGAACCGGGTAAAGTAAGTGAGGGAGAAGAGCTGAGAGCTGAATGTCACCCTGCAGCCGGGTTACCTGGGCTTTGGTCCCAGTTCTTGCATGTTGTTTTGTGTCTATGCCCTCCTGTCCCCTGCCCCCCACCCCCACGTCTGTGGATTGCTGGTCGTCACAGTGCCCACAGCTCAGGGCATTAGTGAGTGTGAGGGTGGAGTTTCTGCAGGGCTCAGAGCAGTGCCTCACATGTCGCAAGCACTGTAGACACGTTACCTGTTGCTCCATGGATCGTGCCCTGTATGTGTGCCGGGGACGCCGGCTTTGTGCCTCCCTCCTGGGCACAGGGACCTCGTGCTCTGCAGAATGGGACTGAGGTGCACGGCCAGGGCACAGTGGTATCCAGTAACCACTGATTGCCTTCTCTTTCAGTATTATTGAAAATTTTGCTTTAGGTAGAATTTGTCTTAAACATTTACATTTTAAATTTATATTATTTGTGAACTCAAAAATATAATCAAAGTTTTTACAAACTGGTGACTGGCTAGTTAGTCACATCTGTCATACATGTTTGCTTAGCCAGGACCATGGGTATTTTTTTCTTTTAATTAATTTGAATACTCAGGGGGTATGGGGGGAAGATGGGGAGGGTTTTCAGGAACAGCTATAGAGGACACATGGACAAAAACAAGGGAGGGTGGAAGCAAGGGAGGGAGGTGGGGATGGCTGGTGTGGGGGGGTTGTGGGGGGTAAATGCAGACAACTATAATTGTACAATAATAAAATAATTTAAAAATTTGAATACTCAGAAGCAAATTTTTCATTTTCTAGTCTGCTACATCCTTATCCTTCCCTCCGACCCTGCGTTGTGCCCCCGTGGCTGAGGGTCTGGGCTCCAGGGGGTGTTCTCGCCAAGCCCTGCAGACACTGGGACCTGGGACCCCTGCCTCCTGTAACCGTGTTTCTCGGACAAATAACAGATTCTGGGAAATGTTTTAGTTTACAACATTTTAAGCCATTTTTAAACCAATTATACAATTTCTAATGTAATTTTTAAGCATAGACATCTTAATTGGCAAAAGTAATAATTCAATTCTAGGACTTAAATTTTAAAAATTGGTAAAAGTACATCATTATTTAGAAATTTATAATGAAGCTTGATGTCAGTATTAAAGTCTTCTTTAACAGAAATTAGGCTTTAGGTATTAGGTACTTTTAAGAATTATAACAAAAATACATTAACCAATTTATAATTTTCTAATAAAGAAAATTATTCTTATTCTAATAAACAATAAGTTTTGCCTATTGGGGATTTTTAGACTTAAAACGCTTCTGTATTCTTTGTCTGTATTTCAAGTCATCAAGT